>JAJIBD010000683.1:0-37967 GCA_021461705.1 Cryptotis parvus | reverse complement strand
TTGTATTTTTTTTAAATTTTTTTTATTTTTAAAATTACAAAGATATGCAATTAAAAAGTTCATATTTGGGTTTTGGTCATACAGTATTCCAGCACCCATCCCGCCACCAGTGCCCATCTCCCACCACCAATGTCCCCGGTTCCCTCCCCTCCCCCAACCCTCCTCCATGGCAGGTTCTTTATTTCTTTCCATTTCTCTCTCTTTCTCTTTTCCTTTCCCTCCAGACTATGGATTACAGAACATACATTAAAGGGTGGTCATGTGTATCTTTTTGCCTATATTTAATGCTCAGTTCTAGGTTGGCATTAGTACCCTCGACAATTGTTAGCACATTGTTCCATTTTCTGTCTTACCCAGCCTCTGAATCCCACACGTTTGTGATAATTTCCACCTTTGACAAGACCTCCTGATTTATATTTCACTTGACCTTGGATATTGGTATCATAATATGTACATATATATTTATGCCATGCAAATAAATGCAGTCATTCTGTATCTGTCTCTCTCCTTCTGGCTAATTTCGCTCAACATAATCTTCTCCATGTCCATCCATTTATAGGCAAATTTTATAACTTCATTTCTCCTAAAGGCTGCATAGTATTCCATTGTGTAGATGTACCAAAGCTTTTTTATCCAGTCATCGATTTTCGGGCACTCTGGTTGCTTCCAGATTCTGGCTATTGTGAATAATGCTGCTATGAACATAAAAGTAGGGATGGTGTTTCCGCTGCGTGTTTTTGGTTTCCCAGAGTAGAGTCCCAGGAGTGGTATGGCTGGGTCAAATGGGAGTTCAATTTCTAGTCTTTGGAGGAATGTCCATATTGTTTTCCAGAAAGGCTGTACCAGCCGGCATTCCCACCAACAATGGATGAGTGTCCCCTTTTCCCCACATCCACGCCAGCACTTGTTGTTCTTGCTCTTTTGAATATGTGCCAGTCTCTGTGGTGTAAAGTGGTATCTCATTGTTGTTTTGATTTGCATCTCTCTGATGATTAGTGATGATGAGCATTATTTCATATGTTTTTTGGCCATTCGAATTTCTTCCTTGCTGAAGTTTCTGTTCATTTCTTCTCCCCATTTTTTTGATGGGGTTGTTTGTTTTCTTCTTGTAAAGTTCTACCAGTGCCTGATATATCCTGGATATTAACCCCTTATCAGATGGGTATTGGGTGAATATTCTTTCCCATTCTGTGGACTGCTTTTGTATCTTAGTCACTGTTTCTTTTGAGGTGCAGAAGCTTTTTAGTTTCATGTAGTCCCATATGTTTATCTTTTCTTCTAGTTGCTTTGTTAGTGATGTTTCACCTTTGAAGATGCCTTTAGCTTCAATGTCGTGGAGGGTTTTCCCTATATTTTCTTCAATGTAATTTATGGATTCAAGTCTTATATTGAGATCTTTAATCCATTTTGATTTGATTTTTTGTGCACGGAGTTAGACACAGGTACAAATTCATTTTTTTACATGTTGCTGCCCAGTTTTCCCAGCACCACTTGTTGAAGAGGCTTTCCCTTACTCCATTTTAGACTCGTTGCACCTTTATCAAAGATTAAACAATCATGTGTTTGAGGTTGGTTGGTGTCAGAATACTCAATTCTATTCCATAGGTCCATGGGTCTGTTTTTATTCCAATACCATGCTGTTTTAATTACTACTGCCTTGTAGTACAGTTTGAAGTTGGGAAAGGTGATGCCTCCCATCTTCTTTTTCCCGAGGATTGCTTTAGCTATCCTTGGGGATTTATTGTTCCACACAAATTTTAGGAGTGTTTGGTCGATTTCTTTGAAGAATGTCATGGGTATCCAATAGAAACTGCATTTAATCTGTACAGAGCTCTAGGGAGTATTACCATTTTGACAATGTTGATTCTCCCCATCCATGAGCAGGGAATATGTTTCCATTTCCTTGTGTCCTCTTTTATCTCTTGGAGCAGTATCTTGTAGTTTTCTTTGTAAAGGTCCTTTACACACTTGGGTAGGTTGATTCCTAGGTATTTGATTTTCTGTGGCACAATTGTGAATGGAATTGTTTCCTTAATATCCCTTTCTTCTCTTTCGTTATTTGCATATAGGAAAGCCACCGACTTTTGGGTGTTGATTTTGTATCCTGCCACTCTACTATATGCGTCTATTGTTTCTAGGAGTTTTTTGGTAGAGAGTTTAGGGTTCTCTAGGTATAATATCATGTCATCTGCAAATAATGATAGCTTGACTTCTTCCTTGCCTATCTGGATGCCCTTGATGTCCTTTTCTTCTCTGATTGCTATGGCAAGTACTTCCAGTACTATATTGAATAAAAGAGGTGAGAGTGGGCAACCTTGTCTTGTCCCTGATCTCAGGGGAAGGCTTACAACTTTTCCCCTATTTAGAATGATGCTCGCTGTGGGCTTTTGGTAGATGGCTATAACTATCTTGAGGAAAGTCCCTTCAATTCCCATTTTCTGGAGGGTTTTAATCATGAGCGGGTGCTGGATCTTGTCAAATGCTTTCTCTGCGTCTATTGATAGGATCATATGGTTTTTATTTTTTTCTCTTATTGATATGATGTATTATGTTGATTGACTTGCGAATGTTGAACCATCCTTGCATACCCGGGATGAATCCTACTTGGTCATGATGTATAATCTTCTTGATGAGTCTTTGGATTCTGTTTGCTAGTATTTTGTTGAGGATCTTAGCATCCGTGTTCATCAGGGATATTGGTCTGTAGTTTTCTTTTTGTGTTGTCTCTCCCTGCTATGGGTATCAGGGTGATATGTGCCTCGTAGAAGCTGTTTGGGAGTGTTTCTCTTTCTTCTATTTCCTGGAAGAGCTTGAAAAGGATTGGCAGTAGGTCCTCCTTAAAGGTTTGGTAGAGTTCAGTAGGGAATCCGTCTGGACCTGGGCTTTTGTGTTTGGGAAGTCTTTTAATTACTGTTTCTATTTCCTCAATGGTGATGGCTTATTCAGGTATTGGAGGTCTTCTTGTTTCAGCCGTGGGAGGTTATAGGACTTCAGGAATTGATCCGTTTCTTCTAGATTCTCATGTGCACGGCATACAGGCTCTCAAAGTAATCTCTGATGATCTTTTGGATTTCTGCGGTTTCTGTTGTGATGTCACCGTTTTTATTTCTGATTCTGTTTATTTGGGTTCTCTCTTTCCCTGTCCTTACAAGTCTTGCCAATGGTTTGTCAATCTTGTTTATTTTTAAAAAAAAAACAGCTCTTGGTTTCATTAATCTTTTGGATTGTTTTTTTGGTTTCCAACTCATTGATTTCCTCTCTAAGTTTTATTATTTCCTTTTTTCTGCCTGGATTGGGCTCCTTTTGTTGGTCTTTTTTCTAATGTCTTCAGCTGTGTAGTCAGGTTATTTATGTGGGCCCTTTCTTGTTTCCTGATGAATGCTTGCAGAGCAATAAACTTCTCTCTTAACACGGCTTTTGCCATGTCCCAAAAGTTCTTATAGTTGGTGTCTTCATTTTCATTTGTTTCCAGAAATCTTTGGATTTCCTGTTTGATTTCTTCTATGACCCATTTGTTGTTCAGGAGTGAGCTGTTCAGTTTCCAGGTGTTTGGTTTGACTCCCTGTTTCTGTGTACGGTTAACTTCCATTTTCAGTGCATCATGGTCTGAAAAGATAGCTGACACAATTTCTATCTTTTAATTTTATTGAGGTATGCTTTGTGGCTCAGCATGTGGTCTATCTTGGAGAATGTTCCATGTGCACTGGAGAAAAATGTGTATTCAGCTTTTTTGGCATGAAAAGCCTTGTATATATCCACTAGCTCTCTTTCTTCCATTTCTTCCTTGTGGGCCAATATTTCCTTGGTGAGTTTCAGTCTTGTTGATCTATCCATCGTTGATAGAGCAGTGTTGAAGTCTCTAACTATTATTGTGCTACTGTTAATGTCTTCTTTGAGGTCTCTTAGCAGTTGTTTTATATATTTTGCTGGCCCCTCATTGGGTGCATATATGTTTAGTAGTGTAATTTCTTCCTTAAGTAATAAGAAATGGCCTTCGTTGTCCCTTCTAACCTTTTTCAGCCTGAAGTCTATATTATCTGATACTAATATGGCCACACCAGCCTTTTTGGAGGAGTTGTTTGCATGGAGAATGGTCTTCCACCCTTTGATTTTGAGTCTGTGTTTGTTCTGATTATTCAGATGCATTTCTTGTAGACAGCAGAATGTTGGGTTCAATTTTTTAATCCATTTTGTTACTCTGTGTCTCTTAATTGGTGCATTTAGACCATTGACATTGAGAGAGATTATTGTCATAGGATTTTGTGTCATCTTTCTGTTTGTGCTTATTGTGCTTATGGGTTTGGTCATATTACAGCAGACCCTTCAGTCCTTCTTTTAAAGTTGATTTTTAGTCCATGAAGTTCCTGAGTTGTTGCTTATCCATGAAGCTGTGTATCTTTCCTTCATATCTGAATGTGAGTCTGGCCGGGTAAAGAATTCTTTTTTTTTTTTTTTTGCTTTTTGGGTCACCCCGGCGATGCTCAGGGGTTTCTCCTGGCTCTGCACTCAGGAATTACCCCTGGCAGTGCTCAGGGGACCATATGGGATGCCAGGGATCGAACCCTGGCCGGCATGGGCTGGCTGCGTGCAAGGCAAACGCCCCCCCCGCTGGGCTATCACCCCGGCCCCGGGTAAAGAATTCTTGGTGAGGCCTGCAGTTCATTGAGCCTTTTCACAATATCCCACCATTGTTTTCGGGCTCGGAGTGTTTCATCAGAGAAGTCTGCTGTAAATCTTAGAGATGTTCCTTTGTATGTGATTTCCTTCTTTGATCTTGCTGCTTTCAGTATTCTATCTCAATCTATAATTTTTGTCATTTTAATTAAGATGTAGCTTGGAGTATTCTTGTTGGGGTTTCTTTTAGCAGGTATCCTACGGGCCTCCTTGATCTTAAGGCAAGCGTTCTTTAGTTCTGGGAACTTCTCAGCAATGATGCTTTGACAGTATCTTCTTTATCAGGGTTTTCTTCTTGCCTTTCTTGGACCCCCAATGATCCTTATGTTGTTTCTTCTGGCTTCATCCCGATTATCTCTTGTTGTCTGTTCGGTAATTGTGAGTCTTTTTTCTATCTTCTGGTGTTGTGTAGAGAATCTTTGGAACTCGTCTTCGAGATCACTAATTCTTTCTTCAGTAGCTATTATTCTGCTATGATGGCTTTCCACTGTGTTTTTCATTTCATATACCTCATTTTTAATATCTGTCATTTCCATTTGCATTTTCCTCACATCTTCTCTCATGTCCTCTTGTATTTTATTGAGTTTGCATTCCATTGCTTCTTTGAATTCCTTATGAATCCTTAACATTTCTTTCCGAAATTCCTTATCAGAGAGGTTATACAACTCATTGGTATTGCTTGGCTCATCTGGACTAGTGACTTCACTCACAGAGCTTGATGGAATTTTGCGTTGCTTTACCATTATGACTATTGTAGGTTGCAAATGTGGGGTCTTGGGTGACTAGATAGTACAGTTAGTAGGTATCTGGTCTGTTTGCAGAGTTTGGGTGGGTAGCAAGGATGTAGGAACTAAGGTTCACTGGTACCTCATGCAAGATAGGTAGTAAGAGGATCGCGGACGCTAAGGCGCGGCCGCGGTTTTGCGTTTTGGGATGTTCTAGGAAGTGCAGGGCTCAAGGGGTTCGAGTTGAAACCAAGGCAGTTTGCCTTGGTTCCCGTTGATGGAGTTTCTGCTCTTCCCTGGGGCAACTTGGGTCCGTGGAGACGCAGGGGTTACACACACACCTGTGGGGTAGATTTGCAGCCGGTCCTGGGAGCGCCACACCCTTTAATTGTATTTTTTGCAGCTGATCTTACTGCAGCCCAGCCTTGAGTTTTCCAATTTATTTTCTCTTTATTTTGAGCAGCAAATCAGAATACATTTAGTGACGGCTACTTTTGGATAGCCACAATAAGCAGATCATCTGTGTTGCTATATCTGAAGTTTCGCACCAAGTACTTTTCAGTAATGGCCACTGAGAAAAGAAAATCTTTAAACCATGTTTTTTAAGAGGATTACTGTCAGTTCTTTGTTTTGTCTCCCACAATAAAAGTATTGATGCTGTCACATGTTTCCAACTTACCTTGTCTGACCTCTCTTGTCCCTGAAAGTTTTCTCTCTAGCAAGAATCATAAAGTGAATTATTCTAAGGGGCCGGCAATTAATAGGGGAAAAGATATCTTTTGTGGGAATTAATATATATTACCTGGGAGCAGAACCACAGATAGTGATGGCTTCCAGCTTAGAGTAGCTGTACTGTGAGATTCTATATAGTTAGCAAAGGAGATAGCTTTGAACTATTTTCAATATTTAAAATGCACTCACCCAGGAGACTGTCATCTAGCAGATAAATCAAGTTTCTTTGTTTGAACTTTAATTCTATCAACTCAGTATGGTAATTTGAGTTAACATGTGCTGAAGAATAATTTATAAATACCAAATATTTGTTATTCAAAAATCCATCAGAGATGTGACTCATGAAGGAGATTGAAAATAAGTTTGAATGGTAAAAAGTTTGGACTACAGAATTAAAGAAATAAAGATTTAATAGCTGTGTTTCAGATAGCAGTTTGGGACTTGAAAAAGGAGAAAGGAATGAATGGGGCAGAGAGTGATCACTGTATCACTGCCTTTGTGTATATCATCGATTTGCTCGAGCAGGCGCCAGTAACGTCTCAATATGTCCTGTTACATGTGAGATAGCCCAAGGGTATTATCCTGCTCCAGGAACATAAAGAGCCTCAAACCATTCCATCAGGTCATGGGAATGAGGTCTATAATTGTACTGGTATTTGGCATGTCAAATACGACACGGGGAAGCTTGCCAGGCTCTGCCGTCCGGGTGGGATACTCTAGTAGTCACCTCAAAACTAGAGCAATTATTGATGAACCAGAGCTGAGCTGTGATCAGCTTGTCTGCTGGGTGGAGCTCTGAGGAGAGGGAGTCCAGATGGGGAAAATAGTGGCCCTCATGGTGTGGGGGGTTCCTCTGGCTTCTTGCGAGGCTCTGCTGGGGTGGTGGGCCAGGGCTAGAACCCACAATCCCTCCCCGGACGCCTCGTGATCAGCTGGGCACAGGGAGAGCAAGTAGCAGCTCTGCCCCATGCGTGTGAGTCTCTGGATCGGCATACATGGGCTGGCCTGGAAAAAGACTGCTGCAGGGTGGGTCACTGATGAGCCGGGCTGTGATCAGCTCTTCTTCTGGGTGGAGCTCTGAGTAGAGGGAGTCTGGATGTGGAAAATGGTGGCCCTCATGGTGTGCGGGTTCCTCTGGCTTCTTGCGAGGCTCTGCTGAAGTGGCAGGCCAGAGCTAGAGAGAGATGCTATAAAATGATATCTGCTGGGGTCTGTCCTGTTGGATTCCAGTCTCTCACCAAAATGTACTACACATTGGGGCCATTTATTTTTTGTTTTGACAGGACATATTGAGATGTTACTGGTGCCCGCTCGAGCAAATCGATGATATACGGGAAGACAGTGACAGTGACAGTGACATTATTTTCAGGCCCATGCCACCAAGGTCTGGAGGTCTGGCCACACTACTCTGCCCTTCCTTTGTCCAGAGTTCAGGGGACTCTGGTCCACAAGCGAATCTTCCTGTCTACTGTCAGACCAGCAAGAATTAGGATGAGCCTTGCAACCGTGTTTTATTTTGATCCATTCCTATTTCTACTGATATAAGGACTTAGTTTCTGGAAGGTACTGTGTAAACATTTATGGAATGTGGTGGTAGCTGAGTGAATTTAAAGAACTCACCCGAAGAACCCATGTGCAGCTAATATCAGAATCAAGATCTGTCCTGGTAACTTTCTTTTTCAGTTTCACCATGAATTTATATGAGTGGGATGAAGAAGAATCATTCTAGATGTGCTAAAGTCATTCACACAGAAAATTGCATATTGTCTCTTGTAGATTAACCATCTCCACACCTGCCTGTCTTGGAGTTATTTTTCTTGATGATTTTTTTTCTGCTCTGAATTTGGAAAGCTTTCTGCTTTGCAGTGTCAGTGATTTCCCCATATCATTTTGAATAGAGACAACTGTCCATGAGTGACATAGCCTTGGCTTATTTGTGTCTCTTGGGCACATAATGCTAGGTGCAGATTCAGCTGTGGCACACAGAGCCCAATTTTGAGCTGATTCATCTAACTGGGGTATCTGTCTCTGTCAGTCAGCTCCAGAATTTCTCTATAGGATCTTTATGCCACAGATCAGGGGAAAACAAGATGATGCTGAGAATGGAGCACACACCACACACATCACATATGTACACACACACACATACACACACACACCAGAACATGAACTAGAGAAGACGAATTGGAGGGGAAGAGAAAGGTATGGGGAGTAAATCCTGTGTGTGCTAGGATGGAAGACTTCACCTTTCACAGTTGCTCTTTAATTATCATAAGCCATTACTGAGAACCTAGCATTGTGAAAGGCACTCTGCAGGCTCCAAGTAAAATGCAGATCCCCATAAGACAAGCCTTGGCCCTCACAGTTCGGAAAGAGAAAGGAAGTAGTAAACCGAACTAAAGCCCAAAACACCAATCTGGATGACACACTGGAAAATTCCTCAGCACTTCCACTAATATCTCGTTTTGCTGTTTGGAAGGCAAACAAAAAGGGTGGTATCAGAATTTTACAGATGAGAACAAGGACCTTGGAGATGTCAGAGCTAGCAATAGCAGCCTCCAAATCCATGTTCTAGAGCTCCCATTTCAAAGCTTTTCACACACTATGACACTGTCTCTTTGTAAACTCTTGGTTATAACATAGATCTGTGTTAGGAGGCACAATGGAAAAAAGATTAATTATTCTCAGACTGGGGGATATTAGACTTCTCAAAAGAAGTAATTTTCCATAGTTAGAGGATATATGAATTGTTACAGGCATAAAGACACAATAGGATGAGAAGATAGAGTTCTCACAGAGGGCAGTGATAAAGAAGTATACTTATTTGATCCAAAATCTACTTAAAGGGTCGGATTGAGGTTCTAGAGAAAACACACAGAGGAGCAGGAGAGGTAACACTGTGGGTAAGGCGCTTGCCTTGCTTGTGGCCATCCTGGGTTTAGTCCCTGGCACCATATGTGGTTCCTTGAGCACCGCCAGGAGTGACCCCTGAGTCTCTGCCAGGAGCAAGCCCTAAGCACTGCTTGGTGAGGACCAGAAGCATGAATGCAAGAGAGAGCAGAGACAGAAAGAGAGAGAGATAAAAGAGTGCTAAAGGGAGAAATAGAGAAAGAACTAGAGGGAGAGACAGAGAGAGAGACAGACACAGGCAGGAAACATCTGACTTCTGCCTTCAACTTATCACCTGGGTTTCTGTTTCGTAAGTGAAGGCCTCTCTATTTTTCAGGAAATGGAAATGGGCAGTAATGATTCCTCTTTATTACTCCTAGTACTATAATCCATGCCTTTCAGGACTCATTTCCAAAAAATTTTGTTAATGTACTTCAGAACTTATAAGTATCCCATGAATGCCTACATGGAATTTAGAGTTTTGTTTCTCAAAAAATGCTTCTTGGGGCTGCCGAGGTGGTATAGTGATAGGGTGGTGCTGCACGTGGCTTATGTGGGTTTGATCCCTGGCACCTAATATGGTCCCCAAATTCACCAGGAGTGTTCTGTGAGTGCATATTCAGGAGTAAGCCCTACTAGCACCTACTACTACTTTTTTTTTTTGCCTACCTCACTTGATCACTTGAATCCCGTTATTCATCGATTTGCTTGAGCGGGCGCCAGTAACATTTCCATTGGACCCTATCACGTGCCAATGTAGCCCAATGGCATCTGGTTGATTCAGGAATATGAAGAGCCTCGAACCGTCCGGCCAGGGTCTTTACAAGGAAGTCTGACCGTCTTGTAGGTGGGCGGCCACATGATCTTTTGACATCCCGTGGAATCCAGTCGGTAATGGCTCTAGTCCAGCGGTTGTCTCCAAATCGCATTACATGTCCAGCCCATCTGATTTTCGAGCCTTGGCAAACGAGACAGCATCCCTGATTCTGGAATAGCGACGGAGGTCAGAACTCTGGATTCCTTCTGTCACTTGAGTGAGGCATGATATTCCAAGCATAGCTCTTTCGATTCCTCTCTGGGAGACCGAATAGCATTCTCATCCTGCTTTCATAGGGCCCAGGGAGGCGTATGTTAATGAAGGAAGAATGGTGGAGTCAAAGAGATGTGCCTGGAGCTGGAGGTTCTTTGTCCTTTTAGCTATTTCTTCGATGCCTTTGAAGGCATTCCATGCCGCTTCTTCCTCCTGTGCAGCTCAGGTCGTTCATCATGTTGATTTCTTGACCTAGGTATACATAACTGCTGCATTCAGAGATGTTTGTTCCATTGAGAGTGAATGGGGCCTCAGGAACTAGTTCATTCTTCATGAACATTGTTTTCTTTTAGATTCAGCTATAGACCTATCTTTCCACATTCTCGGTCAATTTGCCTACTAGTGTGGCAAAAAAAAATTCTTTCAACTTCCTGTGTGACTTTGACTGAACCACCTAGACACTCTAATCCTGTTTTTTATCTATAAAATGAAGATAATCATTTTATCATGCAGTGTTATTCTAGGTGTTATTCTAGTGATTGAGTCAATTGAATTTTGTTTTTGCAGGTCATGTAGTGTGGTATCTGACACATAGCTCACCTCTTTAGAATAAGAGTAATTGCTATTAACCATAATTCCCAAAGAGGGAAGAGGAGAGAGAGCGAGAAAGAGAGATAGAGAGAGAGAAAGAAAGAGAATAGTACCAGCCATAGAGGTAGACAGGGAGGGTAGAGCAGTAGGGCAACTGGGAACATAGGTGATGGGCTAGTACATTGGTGAAGGGAAGGGTATTGGAATATTGTATAACTGAAATCCAGTCATGAACAACTTTGTAACTATGTAACTGATAGTTATTCAATAAAAATAGTTATTCAAAAATTAAAAAAATGTTTAAAAAGAGTAATTGCTATTCCTATTAAACATGAGGAAAGATAGGAGACAGCCTTTCATGTGCTGAGCCTGTATCTTTTCCATTTTAACCAGATGTGGCCCCTGGAAAGGCAGTGATTCTGCAAGACCAATAAGAGCTGAGTGACTGCCATTAATACATTCTGCTCATCATGTGCCTCTGGGCCTTATACCACATAAGCTCAGGATTTAGGCAAGATGAGGTATGGAAGTCTGGGACTGATCAGAAAAGCCTGAGATTGAGAATAAAAAAGTTGAGGCCCATTATGAACTCCTAGTCACTGGTTGTTCTTTCACATCCAAGAGAAAGAGAGAAAAGAGATGGAGGACCTGCCATGGAGGCAGGCTAGGGAGGGGGAGGGTATCGGGGACATTGGTGGTGGGAGGTGGGCACTGGTGGAGGGATGGGTGCTGGAACACTGTATGGCTTGAAACCCAAACATGAACATGTTTGTAATTGTCAAAAAATAAATAAATGTAAAAAATAAATAAACTCTTCACATCCTCTGGTTTTTATGACTCCACAAAAAATATCTGATAATTAATATTGTGCTTGATTTTCAACTATTTCAGCTAAGCATCTCATATTTACAGCAATTGACATATTTTCTCTCATGTAGAAATGTTTTTTGGATTTGGGGGCTATCTTTGTGAAAGTCGCTATAAGAGACAGTTGAAAAAAAATCCATAAGTCATAAAGCATTTACCTGATTTGCAAATGACTGTCATTTTCCCTAAAAGGTAAAAATCAAGGAAAACTTGAAAATTCTAACTGTGCTCGAATTCACACATGACTGTGTTTGACTTTGTTGAAGGTCAATTATATTTCATACAGAAGAGGTAGAATTTAAATTTAACTAGACCTGATGAAGTGTTTGGATAATATATCTAGATACTCAGAACTTATTGTGCCCTCTGTTTTGGGGGACCCACACCAAAGTGTGCTCAGGATTACTCATAGCTCTATGCTTAGGTATTATTCCTGGGAGACTTGGTGGGCCAAATGGGTTTCTTGGCATTGAACCCAGATGTGTGTATAAGGCAAATACTTTTCCTGCAAACTCTTTCTCCAGCCCATAGGTTTTCTTTTAAGGAGTTGTAGAAATGGAAAAGCTGCAATTACATTTTCTAGACTCCTTGCAGCTAAACTTTTCTAGTGACCTAAGTTATGCCAGGGAGATGCATTTGTAATAAACCTGGAGACACCTCAGAGCTACAGTAAAGCATTAAACATGCTGAGGTAAGTCTGATCATCCTCAAAGCACAGTGGTAATATTTCATCTCTTTAGCATCTTGTTTTTCTTTTGTAGATGTAATTTTTTATTTCTCTGAGAGTATTGTAAATATGTATTTTATTGAAGTTTTTCTTTCCTCAGATTACATTCTTCTGTCTCTGTCTGAGTTGTTGCTTTTTTCTGTGTGAGGTTTTTCTACAATACTAGTGATTAGTTGTAGATTCAAATGTTAGGGTAAACACTAAAAAATTTGAAAATTATGAGCAAATGAATTGGCTTGAAGACTATATCACTCTTAGTCAATATGTACTTCAACTCTATATTAAAGGATGGCTTAATTGGGGGATTGTTCTGATTTCAGTATTTTCAGATATTTTCTTTTGGACTGGGCAGAGGGGCAAGTCTTCTCTTGTTGAAAAGAGGCCTCACCTCTGTATTCAATACCCATAGCCCCTACCTAAATTGACTTCTTTTGGCAAAGCTTCTGTCTCTCACTTATGTCAGCCAGAAGCTGTCTAATCTCAAAAAAAAAACAACTTTCAGATTTCTTCATAGGTAGGAAATTATCTAGGAAGATAGTTTAGTTCCTAGTAATACTTCACTAGTAAATACTAGATATTTACTTCCTAGTAATACTACACCTGTCAATACTACAGGTGGAGTATATATGGATTTGATTCTTCATACATTCTTTACGGTTTTCTTGCTTTGGGAACATACCCAAAGAATCTCTTTTTTTTTTTTGCTTTTTTGGGCCACACCCGGTGATGCTCCAGGGATTTCTCCTGGCTCTGCACTCAGGAACCTACTCCTGTCGTTGCTCGCAGGACCATATCGGATGCCGGGATTGAACCCAGGCCAGCATGGGCCGGCAGCTGCAAGGCAAATGCCCTACCCACAGGACTATCGCTTCTGGCCCCAAGAATCTCATTTCTTAAGGAGAAATCTTTGACTTGGTACTCAGGTGGTACTCCTGGCAGCACCTAGAGGACCATGTGTACAAGGGACCAAACCCAGGCAGCCTGCAAAGAAAGATACATTTCAGTCTATTGAACTAACTCTCCTGGGGCCCTTCTTTCATCTGTTGAACTTGGCTTCTCTCTTTCTCTTTTATCCTTTTCCCAGAAATGCTTAATACGCTCTGTAATTGTGAGTTTTTGAGAACTAAGTTTTGTTACTCAGGTTGTCTTTGGATTCCCCTGCTGCCATATTAGGAATTAAAATTTCTAAGTTTGCTAAATCTATTGTTCCCTGTATATCTTGCATTCACAATTGTAATTTTTGTTTTTTTGTTTTTTGTTTTTGTTTTTTGGGTCACACCCGGCGTTGCTCAGGGGTTTCTCCTGGCTCTGCACTCAGGAATAACTCCTGGCGGTGCTGGGGACCATATGGGATGCTGGGGATGGAACCCGGGCGGCATAGGCCGGCCTGCAAGGCAACGCCCTACCCACTGGGCTATCGCTCCAGACCCTCACATTGTAATTTTTATACAACCCCTCCTCTGTTCCTTCTATCCTTTGAAAATGTTTTTGAACTGCTTGATTATAGTGTAATTTAGGAGAAAAGAAGGAAATCAGATATGTTTAATTTGTCATCTTTATGTACAGTTGCACACATAATGTTTATAGCCACTCTCTACCATTTATCCAAGATGCATAATTCTAGTATAAATAACTTTATACTCAGTAAACAAAAGTTAGAACATTATTCCAAGTAAGTTTGAGGTTATTATACTTTTGAAATTATTTTTTGTGAACTATATATTTAGCAGCATAGATGCATTTTAATTTTCATACTTAAGTGGGAAGTGGGGAATTTTAGATACACAGATTTCAGTGATCCTTTTCTAAGATGATTAGAAGAAAAGTCAGAATATCAGGCTTTTTCTTTTCACTAGAGTTGTACATTTATTTTACTGTAATGATTTTCACTGTTATGATAAATATCTTTGTGTATAGAGGTTTTCATGCATTGGAATTATTTCTTCAGACTAGATTCCCAAGAGTGGAATTACTGGCTCCCAAGCAATAAACATTTTTTAAGCCTTTAGACTTCCACTGTCAAATTTTCTTTCAAAAGTTATGGCATATTTGTTTAACATAGGTGAAAATGGGTCAGAAGATGTTTGTGTATGTCCTTGGGAAAGGACAGAGTGAGGGAGCCTATATAGCTAATCTCAGTGGCTAAGTCCAAACATGCATATACCGCCCCCCAATATTGACTAGTTCCTCCTATGCCCACTCATAATGTCAGTTCATTTGGGCAATCTGAAAATATCCAATCTCAGTCTTTTCCTGCCATTAGATGTACTCGCTAATCATATGTGGAGACATTCTTAGCACTTAGATTTTCAAATAAACAGTAAGGGTTGATAAAGCTCACAATGTAAAAAACTGAAATGTTACAAAGTGGATGGTGGTCCTTGGGATGGAATTTCATAAGCATCTTAGCACCAAGCTCTTATTGTAGGATTCCCTGTCTTTGCTATACTCCACAGGAAGATCCAGACCTTAAAATCTGGCTAAGAGGAGAGGAGTGCTTAATGGAACTTTTATGACCTGGAGCCCATCTCTCCTTTACCCATGCATGGAGCATTTATTTTGTTTACCTTTATTGCTAAATAATATGTCTCCTGTCACGCATGGTATTTTTCTTTAATAAAATGCATAGGAAGAATAGGCTTAAATAAGCTTGAAGGAAAGAAACTGGGCTAGGTATTCAAAGGAGGATGTGTCCTTCACTGTCCTGTGTTGCAGCAGGGCAGTGGTTAGGTGCTGTGCCCTTAATGCCTTTGAATCCTCATATGGATAGAAAGTAGGGTTGTTTGCCAGTGCTTAGTTAAAAGCAAAGCTTTAATTTGTGTGTTTGTGTGTGTGTTGCTTAGAAATTAGAATTTATAGTTCCTTGTTGCTTACTTAATTTTCTCAAATGGTCTGCTGGTTTTGAGGGTGAAGCTTATGGTTATGGTCAAGGTAGTGGTGTAGTCTGATACTGATAATAGTGGTGAAGATGGTAGTGCTGGATCTTCATGGATAAGCTAAAGATTTATGGAGTCCATCATCTTTAGCTTACCAGGACCCATAAAGCAACCATTTTAAAGTATTCATTATTTCAGAAGCCTCTCAAAAAGACGGATACCTCCCCACTCCCCAGTTTGGTTTTTGAGTCCCACTCAAAAGTTTCAGTGCTCAGTGCATACTCCTGGCTCTGTGCTCAAGGATCTCTTCAGGAAGTGAGTGCTCAGGGACTCTATGTAGGGCTAGTAATTTGAACCAAAAGTGGCTGCATGCATGACAAGTATTTGCTTCATACCTTTATTTCTCTGACCCTAGGACTAATACCTTAAATGTATCTTTGAACAAGACAAATTCGACTTCCCATATTGAACCCTGTTTACTGAACATTGCAACTATTGATCATTTTTATTAGCATTCTATTGATGAATTTGTACCAGATGTAACAAAAGAGAGCAGCTGAAAGCTAAATATGATAAGGAGAGAACTTGTTCTTTAGTGTTCTTTAGTGTTTGAGAGCTTTCAACTCTGATTCATATATCTGCCTTTGAGGGGTTCCACAACTGAAATGGGAAAAATAACTCTTTGTTGTTATGGTAGGTATGGAATTAGGATGGATGCTCTTGGCATAGTGTCTTCCCACTTAGAAGCCATGCTCTAAATACTTGTAATCTCCCTCCATTTCAGGGAGTATGTGCCATTGGTTCTAATATGAAATATTCTTCAACAACTATCCAGGACGGAATTTTATTTCCATATATTTATGACTTCAATAATTACTGTATTTCTGCAAATCTCTTTATCTTTGTCACCTCCTCCCATTCCACTATTGTCTCTGTCACCAAATGCGTCAGTATCACCTGAGAAAGTAGATACAACTTTTCAGGCACCACTCTCATGTACTCAGTGGGAAATTCTGTGTCTGGAGCTCAACCATCTGTGCTTGCACAGTCTCTGCAGGTCATTCTGAGACAGACTCATATTTGAAAATGATTGATCTAAGAACTCTAGACTCTTGTTAATATTACCTGGATATAGCCTACCTGCCTGGAGACTGAGAAACCAACTAAAATCCCTACTATACCTCCAACAGATGTCCCCCAGTGGTGATTGGGTGATTTTCTGAGTGATTGTGTTTTCTTTGCCTTACCCGTGCATGCCCAGGCACACCTGCAGTGCTCAGCACTTGGCAAGGTCTTAGCCCACAGGAGAGAAAACTCTCCACTCTCCTCCTGCTCTGCATTTGGATTATGGGGCATAAACTTTATGTAATTGTCTTTTATACTCTCTATTTTACATCCTGTCAATCCTTTAAATGATTGTTTGGGTTTTTTTTTTGCCAAAGTGGATAGGGAAAAAATCCTTCCAATTTTTGCTGAATCCTTTAATAGCCTTGAGTGTTTTCCCCTGATCAGAGGTTCGAACATATGCCATCCTTCCCCTCACTTTTCCGCTCCAACATTCTGTCACCTCTTTTGCAGTTTGAGACAAATTCTCACCATGTCAAGCAGGGCACTGAAAAAATCCTATGACTAGAATCTTTAAAGTCAGGGTCCTGAATATTATCCAGCCCTTATTTCTGTATCCCTCTGTGCTCAGCTCAGGTTTAGCACAACTGGAGGTACCTCGATAAATATTAAATGGGCATATGCTCAATGAGCACCAGGCCTCTGTGGAGCCCACAAGTGTGGCTTGATCAGCTGCTGGCATATTATGAAATCTATTGAATTAAGACTTCCTTGAGGAGGCTTGTGTTTATCTTGCAAGGATCTTCGCCAAGTTTAAATTAGATTTTTTAAGATCGTGAATGGTTGAGTGAGCCTTTGCAGGGCTTTAAAACATTGCAGAGAACAATTATATTGTTCTTGATATCAGGATCATATGCGATAGGCAACATCTTTGCTGGGGTTAGCAGGCACAATAGGGAGAGGTCTCTGAAATCATCTTGATTCTGATAGCTGTTTATCATTTAGGAAGAATTGAAATGTATCAGTAGTTCCAACGAAATTGCTGTGGGCAGGAGGTCAGCTTTCCTTCTGCCAGTGAAACATTTGCTGAGAATGCCCCAGAACATATTTTTTCCCCAGAATTTGTTATGAACTTGTAGTGTGCATTACCTAAGATCTCAGACTCTGGAGTCAGTTTACTTAGTTATAATCTTTCCCTCGTATAGTAGTGGGATGCTAAGCCTCTAAAATGAGTATTATGATAGTGACTTTATTGAGTTGTTGAGTTAAAAATGAAAATAATTCATACATGTAAAAGTGCTTCAAAGATTTCTTGGCACAGGAGCTAAATAATTAACAACTTTTATGATAATTTACATTCATTTCCAAAATCAGCCATTCTAAAGAGGATTTTCCTTGCCACCCAACTCCAAACAGCCAAGCCCAACCCAATTTAATCTTTATCCTACCTTCGCTTTTAAGGTCTTCTTGACAATCAGCACAAACTGGCATTATCTGAGACTGTATCCTTTCATTTTCTGATGTTATGTGACTTCCCAACTCCAGAAAATAAGGTTTATGATATGAGTGATTGTGTCTTGGTCATTTTTGATTTCTCAGTACCTAGAACACTGCTGAAATCATAATAGGCATTCAAAGTCTGTAAAATGAATTTCAGAGCTAGTATACTTTTGACCAAACTCAACAATATTTTTCACAAACCTTGAAAGCAGGGCATGATCTAGTATTCTCTGACTCTTTGAGACAAGTTTCTCTCGCAGTTTAGGAGAGCATATTCTGCTCATAGGGTATGTGTGCTAAGGACTGAGTGTGATGTGCAAAAGTCAGCCGAAAAATGAAGAAAAGGTCTTTAACACTTCATAGATTAAGTGACTTGGTCTTTCAAGTGTTTCTAGGATTTCAAATGGAAGAAATTTTATGTTTATAGAGAGGAAAGTTGGCTGTTTCAAGCAGACTCAAGGAGATTAATGAAAATTGGCCACATTTGCTTATCCTGCCAGTTCCGATAGATGACTAATCACTTCTGCTGTGAGGTGTTACTAGTCTACGTCCCAGCTCAGATCCCAGCAATCCTTCATAGGAGAAAAAACCCCGTTTTTCTTTGCCAAGCTTGGCCAAGGGTACATAACATTTGGATGCCCAAAGCGATAACAGTCCAAGTTGGTGTCTCAATTTCATACATAAGTACCTTCATTAGGTTGCAAGCCAAACTGGAAGCACTGTTTCTAACCTCAACTGTGGTCAAGTGTTGTATGGCTCAAATTTATGCTTGCCCACACAAATTGTGGTTTGGATTATCTTACAGTTGGTGTTAGGGTGAGCTAGGCAACACTGCTAAAGATTTCTTTGGACATGGACCCAGAGGTATAGTATAGGAATTAAGGGTCTTAGGGATTAGGGGTCTTGAGTTGCATGTGGCAACCCTAGTTTGATACCTGAAATTGCGTGTGGTCCCCTGAGCACCACCAAAAGTGATCCCTATGTATAGAACCAGGAGCAGCCCTTGAGCACTGCCAGGTATGACCTAAGCACCCTTTCACCAACCCCCCACCCCAGAAAAAAGACCAAGCTTCTTTGGAAAAAGAATCCCAAAGTCTCCAGCAATTTAATGCCATATAAATTGCATTAAACTTTAATTGTTTAATTAATAAAGAATTAAGAATTCACTGATTCTTGCACAGTCCAGGTTATTTTCAATGACAGTTGTCCTCCAAGGAGTGAATCAGATCCTCTTTCACATGAGGCCTTATTTAGCACTCAAGAAGTGGGAGAGAGAAAGAGTGGAAAGTGGTATACATAGCCTCCCCATTTTGGCTCTGAAGTGATTTTTTTTCTGCTACCCTGTCATTGGCTAGAAATGTTCACGTGGCCCCAGCTACTTCCTTGGACTGATCTGAACATACTCAGGAAAGGTAGAAGAAATGGGTACTAGTGACCAGTAATGATAACTGCTTTATAGAGAAACTGGATCCACTTCACTCTGCAGCTATTATTCCTGGAGAAAATTCTCAGTAATTACAGAATCACTTGTTTTCTGTATTCATATTATAGCAGATCTCGAATGCTCTTCCTCTAAAGCAGAAAAAGAAACTCACAGATTTATTGTTTAGTGGGGGCAGTTTTGGAGAAGGACAATGGCTAGACTCTGACCAAGTAATGCATAAGATTGGGTAGAAGAAAATGTTTCAAAGCCTTGGGACATGTAAACGGTGACTTAGAGAGAGGAATGGTTATGAATAGGTCTATTAGCATGAAATTAGAAAACCACTCAGATGTGTTTGAGAGAGACCAAAACCACACAGAAAATTATTGAGAGACTGAGTTCCAAGCCTTTTTGAGGAAATTCTCGGTCACAAGAATGCCCATCTACTTGCAGAGCAGATGTGGGAGGGGCCTGGAAGCAGGGTGAAGGTCTGACTGCTCTTTTCTTGCTTCAGAGGGGACAACCAAGGCCAGACACCTACAACTCGCTGGACTGCTGTCACTCCTTCTGGTAAGAGAAAGATGGGCTCAAATACCCATAACTTCACCCAGACCTTGATTCAATTCTGTCTTTAAAATGGAATCATAAATGCTAATAATAATACCAATCACCTTTTTGTTTTTGCCTGAGTAACTCCTAAAGCTGCAGACTGCAGAGCGAGATAAACTTTGTACTGGCTTACACAACCCCCTTTACAAAGCCAGGGGCTCCCCCTGTCCTCTTTATGCTGAATGACACTCCTCTCGCGTGGGCAGAAGTCATTTTTAGCCTCTGTGTCTGGGTGGAAGGCTGCAAGCCCAGTTTTCCCATTGTTTTGCTGTCTCCTGTTCAAAGCAGCCTTAGCCCACTGAGGAGTGTGCTGGCCAGGAGGAAAGCTGGGCCAGCACCCAGGGGGCCCTCGCAGCTCCTCTCCTCCCACATTGCAAAAGCATCAAGTTGGTGGCATGCAGAACAATAGTAAGAGGGCTGGCTGAGATTTTTATTTTCTGTTTCTCTTTCCCAAAAGCTTTGCTGCATTTTGGCATGGAGACAGAGAGCAACAACACCCCCATGCCACCTCCCCTCAGCAGACACTAGGAAACCATCCGCAGACCAAGCCTGAGCTGTCCCTTGTGCTGGCAGGAGGCAGCTTTTTGGGTAGCAGGGCCAGGGACGAGAGGTCTGTGTGCAAGGATAGGGTGGCCCAAGTTATCTTAGTCCCTGCAGAGGCTTTAGCGTGTCATTTTGGTTTCTGGACTTGTTCATCAGCTGCAGAGGGAGCAAAGAAGAAGCAGGAAAACAGATTTTAGGAGAAAGAGAAGCAGGGGCAGAAGAGATAGTGGGGGAATGGAGAGAAACATGAAAAGGCCATTGTGTAGGGTGGGCTAGTGAGGGAGGGGGGAAGAGAGAGAAACCGAGACAGGGAGATAGATAGAATTTGGAAGAATTTTTATCTTCACCAAAGAAAGTAGGTAAAAGACTCATTTTAGTTGTTTGATTGGGCCACACCTGGCAGTGTTCAGGGCTTACTCCTGGCTCTGCAGTCAGGGATCACTTCTCAGGCCCATGGGTGCATTTGTGGTGCTGCTGGCCAAACCTAGGTGTGCTGCTTGCAAGGCAAGTGTCCTATCTTCTGTAATATTGCTCTGATCCCAGATAAAAGACTCTAAGAGGAAACAAAGAAAAGTGAGAAGGGGAAAGGAAAGAAGGGTTAGAGAGAGGTAATTAGAGATAGGGGGAGAATTTAGCAGTAATAAAAAACTTACTAAAATTTTTGGAAAAGGAGTGTTATGCATCGTGGCCAAGTTCTATGAGGAAGGGTGGTTTATTGGTGAAGAATAACCAGTGAAGAATGTGAAAAGAAAAGACAAAACTTAGGGCATTTTGGCCGAGTGGTCTCTGAGTGGTCTTTTAGTATAGCTCTCCTGCTATCGGGCTATGGAGAGAGCTCACTAGTATTTCTGGGTCTGTCGTCTTTAAAGGAAGCAGTACAGAGTGGTGATCCAGTGACTAGGGGTACATATTTGGCATGTATGCCTGAGTTCAGTCCTCAACACTACACGGACAATCTAGCATCACTGGGTGTAGCTGTGGAGGTGTACACACACCTGTACACCTGGTGTGTATCCGAGTATGTCTGGCCTGAGTTTTGAACCATCTGTGTTGGTATGTGTCCCTGCGAGTGTCCCTCCAGGTCCCCTTAAAACTGCTTTCGAGAGCCCTCCCCCAATCTCCTATGCTACAAAATAAATAAAATGATTGAGGCTTAGACTCCCTGACTCTGTTGACTGTAACGGGAAAGGCCTGTTAAGAGGAGTCTGCATCAGGGTTTTGCCTCTGTTCCTAACTCTTCCGTGGAGCCCTGGTAACTGCCAGCTCTTTCTGAGCCTCAAGCCCTCAGGGGGCAGCCCAGGAAAGGGAATGATGGTGTAAACAATTGGTTGGGATGTATAGGACGGTCCCTTGAGCATTGCTTTATCTTCCTTCCCCATGAAATGGTTCAGTAATTGCCTTGAGTGAAGGGTTTTTTGCTTTTTACACAATGATTCCCAGAGCTTGGGGAATCTGGTCTGTTTCCTGTGCTGTTGAGAGCTCCTGGCCAAGGCCACAGGCAACTACTCCTTGGTGACCTTGACGTCTTTAGTCAGTTTAGTTGAGCTACTGTGAAGGTACCTGGTGTTTTGTGGGTTTTCCTATCCGGAAAAGGTATTGCAGTAACTTGTCCAGCCTGGTTTTGGTCCCTGAAAGCCTTGCAGACATAGATTCATGGACACTGAGTTTGCTAATGAACTAATTAGCATTAATAATAATGCTGACAGGTGGTCAGAATGAAGCTGAGCAGCTCCATCCACCAGACTCTGTTCACCCCTGCACGAAGGAGCTCTGTGCTGTTAATTACTAGTCATGAAGTAAAATCAACAACCCCCTCCAGCCTCCACATAGTACTCAGTTTTCATTGTCTTTTGGCTTTGGGATTTACTCATTCCTAGTTTCAATTCTTCTGCCATGAGGTGAGACTACTCATGGGGTACTGAAACATTGCCCTGGGGGAAAACGCAGATGCAGGTCCTATAGAGAACAGAGCACCCACTAATGTCCTATGCAGGCTGTCCAAATTCGCCACAGATGCCTTGAAAGCCCTTGGGTAGAAGAAATGGGTTGCTTCTGTTCTCACTCAGATTGCTAGAGGACCTAGGTCAGACATAACTGAACCAAAAGGGACAGGGTCTGTGCCTCCAGATACACAGAGTGGAAGCCCTAGGATGAGTGGGTAGGGGAGCCACAGTCCATGCAGAAGGGCAGAGGCAGAGTGGTGGCAGATGGCTCTCATGGAGCTTAGAAGTAGGAGTCTTGGCTTTGTTGCTGTTACCAGGGTGGTGTTGATGAATATTTAATTAAGTCATATGCCAGAAAAGGAGGTCAAACCAAAACAACTTTGGTTACAAATCACAAGAAATCTAGTTTTGTTTCAACTGATGTATCATAGTAATGAGGGCAAGAAATGAAGAGATAGACTTTTTCTTACACACACAAACACACACACACATACATACTAGCCACCACCACCAGCACCACAATCACCTGGAGACAGCCAGTGTTCACTGGGACAGTTGGGGGAGGCCTTTGTGCCTCCTTTAACCCAGAGACTGGCCAGCAGGTCATACCTGAGCATTTATGTCCTAAGGAAGGCATCTGGACAGTGTAATATGGACAGATCCTTTATTTCCAGTATCTTTTTTTTTGCGGTGTTTCTGGGACTCTACCTGGTCTGGAGAGATTAAGGGAAAATAATTGGGTCCTTGTGTTCCCTAGGGCTTCATTTCCTTTCTAGACACTGGCTCATACATAGACCCCAATTCTTTATAACACTAATCAATTGTTATCCAAGGATTTGTTTCTAAGATTATGGTCACCACCATGGAACTGTTAGCACCCCACCCACAGGCACCATGACCCAGAGGAATTCTTTCTGAGCACACAAGTGCCTAGTGAGAGGCTGAAAGAGAGCCTTGTGGACAGAGACCACATTATGTTGGCATGTGCACCACAGTTCCAGGCCGGGCTGTTCCTCTGCACTTATGCAGGAGTATAACCCTATAAACCACAACTACTGAGAACTCCCACGACATGGTAGCAAATAATGTATTTGTTTTGAAATAGGAAATAAATTTTAAAAGCCAGAGTCCTCCCAGTGAGCACACCTACTTTACTTGGCTGCTGCAGCTTGACCTTGACTGCACATCAGAACCTCATCCAGGGCATGGGTTAAAACTCAGAGTTTCTTCTGAGTCATAGGTTTGCTGTGGAACCAAGACCTGGTATTTCTAATTATGTTCCCAGGCAACGCTGAAGCTTTAGATCTAGGGACCCTTTGAAGAACCACTGAGAGCCACCTCGCTGTGTCACTCTGAGGACGATATGGAAGGAGAAGGTTGCTGAAGAGGCCTCCAGTGTTGGGGATGTTGTAGCTTGGTCTGGGCATTTTAGTAGGGGCCCATTATACTATTATTTCCTCTTTTTATATACATTCTGTCTTCTTCTTGCAAAAAAAACTAAAGGAGAAAATTTTCACAGCCACTAAAATGCTTCTAAACAATAATAGCCACCATGGTGGGAGGGTCCAGGGGGACTGTGGAGGAAACAAAAAAACAAAAAATGTGTAGCCCCTGAGCTGTAAAATGGTTTCACATAATATCAGGAGCTGGATGCAGCCCAGCTGGGACCACAAAGCACTTTGGGGGTACTTTGGGTAGACCAAAGTTGACCAGCAAGACACCCAGGGCAGAGCAGGAGGCAGCTCAGGGAGGGAGTACCGGGCGGAAGTGCAGAGAGGCCGCAGGAGGAGCTCAGTGTTATCCACCTACCTTCTCCAGCACAGCTGTCTCCGAAGGCCGGGACACCTCACCATCTGTGTTTTAATGTGCGAAACGCATTTTAAAATATACTATTTAATGAAAAACGATATTTGTCAGCTCACTGATGTGCCAACTCCTCCACCACGCACTGCTGGAGTCGTGAGGAAGCAGGTTGGGGAAGTCACAGCTTTCTAGAACCACGGGTGTGGCAGTTGGGCAGGGGGAGTTCAAGGTATAAACTGCCAAGCATTTTCAGCAGCAGTTGCTCTCATGTTGTTCTTGGAGACATGGGGCCCTTAAGAGATCCTGCGGTCTAAATTATTATTCTGCTTCCAGAATGTAGGATGAACCTCTCCCCAAACCCCATTCGTGAAGGGATGCACCCTTTCTCCCACTAACAGACCTGCAGGCGAATACTAATCAATCAGTAGATCTACCAGACAAACAGACATATAATCCACCAGCTACACATTCATGTTTGGGTATCTAGGTCCCAGAGCTAGAATGTGGCTTCTTTCAAAATCCAAATTATGCCTCTGTTCAGCAGATTTGCTTTGCTCCATTGTAGAAATTCAGAAGAGTTTTCACAGCCTTGGATGACAGACTTGTCCCTGCTGTGCTAGGAATTCATGCCGGCTCTGCCAGCACCACCTTCCCAGGAGGAGGTGGTGAGGGTGTCAGCGAGGCTTTTAGCTCTGTTGTTGGCTTTGAAATAAATGTAACCACAGTTTGTGGCATGAGGGAGGAGGTGAGGGAGAAGAGAAAGAAGAAAGGAAGGAGAGAGGAAAGGGTAAAAAAAACAGGGAGGAGTGTAAGGAAGGGGGGAGAGAAAAGGAAGTAGGGAGAAAGGGAGAGAGAATTGTGTGAGATAAAGAGAGAAAGAGAAGATAGGAGAGGAGAGAAAAGGAAGGAAATGAGAGAGGAAATAGATTCTGCAAATTTTTCCTTTTCCTCTTACTTGTAGTTTGTAGGCAGCACCACCAGATGGGGCTAAAGAGAGGCTTGTTTGGGGTGCGGCAATAGATGACAGGCTTAGAAAAAAATTAATCTTAAAAAGTTTGCCTTTAATATCTTAAAATGGAAGTTAATATCTGGTAACTGCATGTTCATAATTACTGTTCGTGTTTCACTTGTCCCTGCCCCTCGAGGTTTTGCAGGTGTGGCTGCAGTGCCCGGCTGCATTGGCAGCTGGCAGACAGAAGAACAGGCTGGTCTACACTCAGGGCTCTGCCCCGTGGGCCCTGGATGGTAGATGGTCTGACATAGCAAAAAAGACTGGGCCCTTGGGATGAACCCAGAGCCACAGAAGAGTCTGGCAAGCTACCCGTGGTGTATTCGATATGCCCAAAACAGTAACAATAATGGACCTCATTCCCAATGAATGGGGAAGTTACTGGCACCTGCTTTCGAACAAATCGATGAACAACGGGAAGATAAGGGACAAGTGACAAGTCTCACTTGTAGAAATAACCCCTTGCTTGGGAGTACTTTGTCCCTTCAATGTCAAACCAACTTGAACAACTTCCTCCCCTCCTTTCTTCCTTCTTCCAAACTATCTCCCTCCCTTCTTTTCTTCCTTTTTCCTTTTCTTCTTCCAAGTCCTCCCCATTCTGATTTGAAACAATCTAATTTGCCTCTTCTCCACAAATCACTGTTGGGGGAGGGGGTGAATAGCTATGAATAAAAGCGCCTCAGATTAAGAGAGGGAGGACAGAGCAAGTCAGGCTCTTATGTTAGAGCTCATTGCTCCAGACTGATTAGCATGCTTACTTTGGATAAATTCCTTCAGCAAACTCCCGACTGGAAATTTGTGTAGCATTTTCCAGGGTGATACAGTTGTCAGAAAAATTTCCTCAGAGTTTCATCTCACTAACAGAGTTGTGCTTGGGCCTTCTCTTCCAATTATTTCACTACCACCCTTTCTTAGAGCACCGCAGAAGAACTTTACCTATAACACTCTTAAGTGCAGACATTTACAGTTCACAGTACAAAGATTATAATTTGTGCTATAAAATTTTAGATTAACTGGTGATTACAATTTTGTAAAGAGCTTTTGCGTTACAGGACATCATGTCAAATTAGCCCGGATTATAGAGATTTTTAAGATGAACATTTTTTTCATTTCTATTGATTGCACTTCCAGAACAAAGGGGCAAGTCTTTGCAATCTTTAATTTGGGGAGGGGCAGCCTTGGCCCAGACCTAAGTTGTGCTTTCGGGGATCACTCAGAGCTCTGTGCTCAGGATCACTTCTGGCAGTTAATGAAGTGAATGGAATATATGTTGGTTCAGTCCCCAAGAAAAGCCAGTTAGAAGAAACAGGAAGGCAGACAGCTCTCAGGAAAGTGCCTGAAGTGCCTAAGTACTTCTAAGCTAGATTCCTACGTTAATTAGGAAGATGCCTGGTCTGGGATTACTGTGAATGGTGAATGAGCTAAAACAAATGCTTAGCCTGCTACCTGGCAGGTGATATATTTTTCTTAGGTAATATGAGGCTTCAGCCACCCAGATAGTTTTCCTAAATTCTCTGGGGATAAGAACTATAGGTCAAGAGTATTTGAGACATAGCCAGCAATAAAATGACTGGTATTTGTATCCCGCTGGAAGGTCAGGATAAACGGTATTCCTCTCGCCAACTGAGGCAAAAAGTTGAGTGATATGACCGATAAGATATTTTGATTGTTAGCCTGGTGTTGTTTTGCTGCATCCCTGAAGTGACCAATGTGTATTGCAGAGTGGATAGGAAGGAAAGCTCAGCATTAAACTCTTACTTCAGCTGTAGGGAAATCATTCCTTGGGGACAGAGAGAAAGTACCAGTACCTCCGCTCTCCTTCCTGTGGTCAAAGTGTGTGAATAGGGAATGTGTGTGTATGTGTGTGTGTGCATGCACACCTGCAGCGTCCACAGAGCTGTGGATGACCTGATGGCTAGATACAATAACTTGCTAAGTTCCTGTTGATGATCCATTAACAAAAGGAAATGCTATTTCCAAGGTTTAATCTCACTTTTATTTTGTGAAATAAAATCATGTTATTTAGAGGTTGGTCAAATGAAAGAAAGCCTAGCTGGGTTTATTCTAGAAGTGTAAAAAGTAGCCTGTGAGTTTGGGTATGAAGGTGTTGTAAAAATTATTTTAGTTCCAGGAGCTTTACACAAATGCCTTTCTTACACGTCTCCCTTCTTTTCTTATGAAATGTTGCTGGTAATGTGGAGAATTAAGACTTTTATTTTGTAAAAATAAAGGTTATTTGAGATAAGCTTCCGTATGGACAGACTTTTCATATAGAGCACATCGCCTGCCTCCCAATCATTCTGTAAGCGAGAACTGGTACTTATATATCCTATAGACTTACAATTCTGAGGGCAGACAGAAGGGGTCCACAAAGATCTTCCAATCACTGGGTTGGTTCCTGGACGGTTGGGCCGCAAATCACTTGTCTTATCATTTTGTTTGTGGATTCACTGTCAGAGGAAGATGTGGGCAGCAGTGTGTACCAGAGGCTGGGATGTTGCTGGCAGTTTTCCCATCAAATAAAACATCCACCTTCTATCACCTCCTCTTCTTGCCTCCCTCCTGCTCTGTCTTCACTTTCCTTGTCATCCTGTAACTTAACAGTTTTAAAGCTTATGGGATTTTATTATTTGATTCTAAGCTTTAACATGATCCCGTTACTTTCTTGAACCACATTGTAATATCTAGAACACGCTCAGTGAATCTGTTTTTCTGCTTCTCTCAGGTTCTAAATCCAACAGCTTGGTCAAAGTTCTGACATAGCTGGATTACCCATGTTTTTTTTTTTGTCTTTGAATGCACTTGCTCCTTGGGAATCACCAGATCGCTACATAAACTAAGGTTCAGGGACTTTTGTAATGGATTTAGGTTAATTGTATATTCATTCATTGTTTGAATCATTAGACCATTCCTTTATCATATATATATTTTAAGTCCTGGTTTCTGGAATAGGACAAAGAAATACATACACCATATAGATAATATGTACACTATATATTTAGACATACATATACATGCATGTGTAGATGTGTATGTATGCATGTGTATAGATATATAAATCTCTGCTTTGGGGTGTGAGATGGACTGTGTGGTGATGAGCATGAACAAGGAAGTCCATAGTAGAGGTAGCTGCAAACAACTGCAATTGTTTGGGATGTTAGTATGCGACAAGGGATTTCTTTTGCATGTAGAAGGTCAAGAACATGGCCAGTAAATCTGGTCCTTTGTGTGTGTACATACACACTGCGTATATGTATATGTATATGTATATGTGTATGTATATGCATATGTATACGCATATGTATATGTATAGTATATGTATGTATACGTATGTGTATGTTGTATGTGTATGTGTATGTGTATGTGTATATGTATATGTATATGTATATGTAGGTATGTATATGTATATAGAGTATATGTATATAACACACTTATCGCCCTTTCCAATGACTTGATGTAATGGTTTGAGGCTCTTTATGTTCCTGGAGAGAGCGTGATGCCTTGGGCTCTATTGGCATGAGACAGGATATATGGAGATGTTACTGGTGCCGGCTTGAGAAAATCGATGATGAATGGGAAAACAGTGATATAGTGATATATATAATATATGGGTGAACCCTAAGAAGTGACTATATTAAATGAATTATTGAGTTGATTGCTCTTGGAACCAGGATCCAAAATGATATTTTGATTCCAGGGTTTGTGATTTAAAAAACACTCATTTTGAAATTATTATGGACTCATGCTAATATGAAAAAATAGAAAACTTTCCTGCATACCTGTATCACCCAGCTCCTCAAGGTTCTCACATATTAGTAAACTTGGTGTGCATTCCTACACAAGTAAGTTGACTTGGACAATTATAAACAGTCTACAGAACTTTTTGTTAGATACTCACCATGCTTTGCTAGTAAGTACACCTCCAACCCTTTTAATGTTATAGCACAAAGCCAGCAAAACTTGCTTAGCTGATATTGGTTTCAGAAGTATACCTGACTCTGCAATAGTAGACAGCTTATCAAAATGCAGAAGACACAAAATATATTCTCAGAGAATTTGCTGTGCAAAAAGGAAACATGTAATACCAAATGTAATAGTGGCCATTCCTGTGCTAGGAACAGAGGAATCAGGGAACAGCCTCTGCATTACAGCTGCCACTCCTGCTACCTGCTATGGATTTCATGCCCTTTCCTAAGCCAGTGAACCCAGTGGAGCAAGAAAACAGACCTAGAGGTTCTTTCCCCTCCCTCCCCATCTCTGAAGTCACAGAAGACAGCTAATCATGAACTGAAATGATGGCCGAGAAAATCAGTCTGGATGGACTCTGTAATGGGTCCTCCTGCAGAGCTCCTGAAGATGAGACCGAAGCTTGCTTTCAGAGATCGCTTTCTAGTTCAGCTCTTACCCCTGCCCGACGATTCCCTTGTTCTACTACATCTCTTTCAGAATGTATCTGAACTCATGTTAGACTCTGCTTCTGGAAGTGATCCAAACTACATTTTTTTCTCCCTCTTAATTTACAGGGCGTGACCTTAGACCGGGCAAGAGATCTCAAGGCCACACTGAAACATCCTCTCCATAAGGCTAAGTGCGGTTGTTCCGTAGCCACATTTACACCCGTGGACTTCCTTGTTCACACTCACTACCTCCCAAGTCCGTCTCTCGTGACTCAAAGAGAGGATGATAGCGGGAAACTTCCTGGGTGATATTATTGTGCTCACTACGGTGCGTGTACAAAACAAGCAAAATTAGCCAGCGTCAGTGGTGGTGGATTTCACGCCATTAGCTTTCATCCCATCAGTTTGTGAACATCACTTGAGACAACCAATGCTGGGTGATTAGAATGTAATTTTAAATGCTGCATGTCATCATAACTGAAACCCCAATTTCTGTGTCCCTGCCTCTGAACATTAAGTGTACTAAGTTGACTTTAATTTTAATGGAACTGATCACTTGTTTTCCTTCAGTGGAGACTAGGACTCACCAGGATGCTTCTTGGTCTGTTTGGAAAGATTGGGTGCCTGAGTAAAAAAAAAAATCCTAAAGCAGAATTTCAGTCCTTCCACGAGGTGCAACCACCTAAGGGCAGTAAAACATTCTCGGCGGCTCCAAATTCCTTGAGCAGTAAACCGAAATTTAGGAGTGGTTCTTTAAAGCCTGATTTTTTATCTTTCTTTTCTTTCTTTTTAATCAAATAACTTTAGCGGATCTCCTAGTGTGTCCCTGAAAGTAAGGATAACATTACTTAAGTGATAGGTGCATTCTAAACTCTAAATAGTTTTTTTTTTTTTTTTCTTTCTTTGAGTCAAACCGGCAAATGTTTTAGGGGCTTTCTTACCTGCTTTGCACTCAGGAATTACTCTTGGCAATGACCAGAACCATGGGGATGCCAGGGATTGAACCAGGGTCGACTGCATGCGGGGCAAACGCCCTACCCACAGCAGCCATCCCTTGGCCCTTTACTCCTAAATTAATGAAGAGAGTCGCCTTACTTTCCAGAGCCTTAGTTCTGCTTTTATTCTTATTGTTTTGACATCTCTCCCCTTCCAAGTAAACCAAGTAAGGGCTGCACTAATCTGACCCCACCCTATTCCACATTAATCGTATTTTACAGCACAAAGTTTAACAACATGTTTTCTTGATTCTTTTGAGCGATTCTGATCACTTGGAATTCCCTCTCCACATCTCCATATATATATCTAAACATATATATATATATATTTCATATATAAATACCTAACAAATCCATAATGCGTTTGGAATTAAAAACCTGATCAATTGGATTTACCTCTCACTTAACTACTGCTATCTCCTGGGATCACTAGAGATCTAAAGTAATCTAAGTGGGCGCTGAAATAAAAATGCTTCCAGTATTTGACTCAGCCATCCGGTGCAGGGAATTTTGCATTACTGCAACCTAAGAGATTGAACAAATCTTGCCCCTCACCCTAGGAACTCACATCTTTCTTTGACAGAGTGTTTAGAATTGAAGAACAACTTACTAAAAATTAGCTTTCTATCCAAACTAGTGACTAAGGAATTTGTAGATTCAGGGTAAGGGACTGGGAAATATTAATTTGGTCAGACCTTCTAGGTTTTGATTCTGCTTCCTCTGAGTTCAGTTCTTACTTTTTTTTGGCTTCTGGAAACATACACTGAAATTCTCCCCTTCCCACTTGCAATCTGACATTAGTATCTTCCCCAAAAGACTGCCTCCAATCTGGAACAAAATAGCATCAGAATACAATCGAGAGATTTTGCATGCTGCTAAAATATAGCATTTATTGACAGAAGCCAATTATTTTTGAGTATACCAAAGGAAATAAAAATATTTAACTATCTGAGAGACTCCTGTTTTTCAAAATTGATGTAAGTTATCATAAAATTGTGTATGAAACATCACCACCAGGTTAACTGGCCCAAGGGAAAATGTCAGGTTTTACCTTCTTGGAAATTATTGCTGCCGTATTTCCTGACCTTGTTCGTGAACTCTCCAGAGTCTTGTTTGGATCTAATCAGCAAAATTGATAAACTCTCTCTCCTGCAGTTCAACCTGACACTTGGAGCATTTTAGCTAATGGGATATTTAAGCTGTAATTTTTGATGGAAAAGAGACAAGTTTCTTCACAAACAACACAAAATATAAACAAATAATGTGCTGTAGTTAAGCGTTCCCAACTAAGAACCCAGCATAGCTGTTCCTCGGTACGCCCACTTTCAGAGTTATCTTGAAACTTTTCTCATTTGCTACGCATAACCTCTCACCAAACCTGTTGAATTCACTTGTATAGCTAACTGATTTTTTTCTTTTTTTTTCTCTTTGGGTCACACCCTTGGCGATGCTCGGGGGCTACTGCCGCCCTGCACTCAGGAAACATTCCCGGGACGGTGCTCGGGGTACCAATGGATGCCGGGATCTAACCCGGGTCGGCATGGCCGTGTGCAAGGCAAACACCCTACCCGCCGGACTATCGCTCTGGCCCAAGCTACTGTTTTTAACCATTACTTTGATGTTGCTCCTATTTGAACTCGGTTCTATGATGCTGAGACTGTTACACTTTTTTTTTTTTTTTTTTGGGTCATACCCGGCAATGCTCAAGCCTTACTCTCTAGGCTCTGTACTCAGGAATTAACTGGCGGTGCTTGGGACTATAAGGGACGCTGGGATTGAAACTGGGTTGGCTGCATGCAAGGCAATTTACCTGTTGCAAAGCACATTTAATCTTACAATCATTTCTTTATGGTTTCCTTATGCTTTCTTTCTGGGTGCCTTTTGTCCTTATATTTCCACTTATAAGGTTTATGAAAATGACACAGAATGTGTCTTGTCTTCTTTTCTTTCCAAAGTCCCTTGAAAGGAAACAACTGGGTTTTTAAAAAAAATTAAAGTACTAAGTGATTTGCAAAGTTATTTATAACTGAATTTTGACATAATCTCACCAGCAGTGTCAACTTCCTTCCATAGAGTTCCCAGCCTGTCACTTTTAACAGGCACGTTGTTAATTTTGTTGTACTTTGGAGCCGTGTTTTCAGGGTTTTGACTCTTGCATATAAGTATATATTCCTCTACTCCACCATTGTACCAGACTTCCTGGACTTTCCTCCTCATTGTTCTATCCTTGATTTCTGTTGCAGGACACCTAAAAGCCTAAAAGCCTCTGCATCTGCCCTGGGTTGCCTCCTGCAGATCACTTTGTAGATAGGGGGTAGTTTAAATGTGGCAGCTTATCTGACCATGTATTCTGTACTGGCTGGTATAAATATTCTCTCATGCTACCACAATCATCGTGGGACTAGCTAGATCTTACCAGCATATTTGCCTGGCCTTGCTGGATCTCTAATTAGCCCAGAGAGAAATGGTGTTTGCCTCCAAGCGCAAAGCATGGCTCCCCTGATAACTCAAAAGGCAACTAAAATACAAACTACCATGAAGTAGACGAGACTCTTGGAAGGCTTGGAGAAATATTTAACTGGCATTAGTATTAGTCTTTGGTACAGAGGCATGCCATCTCAGAAACCCCCTTCTCTACCCTATAAAGGCATTTCCAGGCAGATCTTGGCTCAAAACATTAGCATATAATAGGGCCTAGGTGAGGTGCCGGGAGAAATTACCTAAGGGCATTTGACCCTTCCTGCTTCCCATAATAGTGGAGGTCTGAGTTGCAGGGGTATAAAACTAGCCTGCTTCCCTCTCTCTTTCTCTCTCTCTTTGGTGTCTCTCTTTGTGGGCTCACACTCTTCTGGGTCTTGTCTTTGTCTCCTCTCTACAGGGGCTTAACATGTGGTGGCTGCCATCTTGGCCTACACGTGGCTGGGGTTCTAGCCGGGAATCCTAAGCACCGGGTTTTTTCCTATTGCTGATTTGTATGCCTGAACCTGTGATAAGTAAAGCCTTTAAACTGCATCGGATTCCTGAGTCTTCATCCATTCCCCGCTGGCTTCGGAGGTAGAAGGAACTCGCTTCCGCACTGTTGGGGACCCAGCGATTCTCCAACATCTGCCAGCCTCTGCGCACCCCAGACTCTCTTTTTCTTCTTTATTCTTCCTCCTCTCTGTACATGGGGTTTGGGGCCCTCTCTTCACTACATTGTAGTTTCTTATGCTGTTATTCCCCTATATATAACAGGTAAGTAAGATCAGCCTGTTTGTCCTTTTTCTTCTGACTTCTTCTTATTGAACATGATACTTCCAATAGCTGTAGACTATTATTCTAATTATTTTAATAGAAATGCTATAAAGTCAAAAAGAGTGGCCAACAGAAAATTAAAAAAGAGTTTAAGAAAACTCTGAATGACAGAATAAGATTTGATTCATTTCACAGAGATAATTGAAATGGAGAAACTATTATGGCTGAGATGAGAGAAATTACTCCAAGGGGGAAACAGAAGATGTTTCAAGGTTTTGGTTACGAATACAAAATGTAAGTTAGATCATAAGGCAGATCAAACATCTAGTAACTAGAAGAGTGATAGTATTATAACATCTTAGTCTAGGGCTACCCCTTGTACTCCCATTTCCTTATACATCAAGCTTCTGAGAATAGCAACAAAATCTAAGCAAGTTTCTAGTTTGTAAGAAAAATTTTGGTGATACCAGTGAAATATTTCGTAGATTGGGAATCTGGAGGAAACCTCTAATCACAACAACTCTAACAGAACTTAACTTTTTTAGGAATAAGGAGAAAATGGTTCCAAGAAAGAATTCCAATATGAGACCCAAACACTCTTCGCTTGGCTGCCATGGGGAACTCTATTTCCTACAGGTTTCCAGTCCTGCCCCAAACTGTGAGAACTCTTATGTTACCAGCCTCTTCTATTGCAGTCTGCCATCCTACTGCTTTATAGAGCAGCTTCAGAGAAGTGGTGGTATATCTAACGGCAGAGCAAGTTTCACTTCTTTTCTTCTGAATATGAATCTTCAAACTCCAAACTCTACTAGCCAATAAAGCTGACACGGATTTACAAAAAGGAAGGATCAGGATGAAAAGATAAAACATTTTAGAAAAAATTGTGAATCTCTGTGCGACTCAAGTTTTAATTAACTACTTTTATATATATTTTTTTCTTTCTTTTTCTTTTTTACTACATCTATTGATGCCTGTAGGGTTACTCCGGCTCTTTGCTCAGGGAATTATCTCACATGTGTGCCTTCAGGGACTATATGGAAGGCCGGGATCAAACCTGGGTTGGCACAGCCGTCGGGTGCAAGGCAACGCCTCTACCACTGGGCTATCGCCCGACCAATTAATCACTTAAATCACTTCGAATCCCGTTATTCATAAATTCTGCTTGAGCGGTGCCAGTAATATCTCCATTTGAACTCTGGCTCACAGCTAATGCAGCCCAATGGCATCTGATTGTTTCTGAATACGTAAGAGCCCTCAAACCATTCTTTAAGGGTCTTTCAAAGAAGCCCTAGCATCTTGTAGGTGGGAGGCCATGTGATCTTTTTTCTTTTTAACATTTTATTATACCACTGTGAGATATGCCAATTACAACGCACCTACGCTTGGGGGTTGCCGGGTCACACAGTGTTCCAGCACCCGCCTCCACCAGTTCTCAACCACCAACCCATGTCCCTAATTCCTCCCGTCCCATCATCCTGCCTAAATGGCAGGTTCTTTATCTCCTCTCTCTCCCTCCTCTCTCTCTCCCTCCTTCTCCCACACATAGTGGGTTACACTCACGTAGACACTTAGCCATAAATTGCATTTTTTTGTCTGTATTTAATGCTCAGTTCTATGTTGGTATCAGACCTTTTGACATTTATTCACACATGTTCCTTCTCTATCTTACCTAACTCCTGACTCCCACGCGCTTGTGATAATTTCCACTTTTGCAAGATAACCCGTATATTTATGTCATGCAATGCAGTCATTCTATGTCTCTCTCTTTCCTTCTGACTAATTTACTCGATTCTCTTTCCATGTCCATCCATTTATAGGCAAATCTATAACTTCATTTTTCCTAAAGCCATGTGATCTTTTTGACATCCTGAGGCATCCAGTTAGTAACAGCTCTAGTCCAGTAGTCATCTCCAAACCGCATTAATGTCCAGCCTATCTGATTTTTTGATACCTTGACAAACGAGACAGTATCCCTGACTCTGGAACAGTGCGATGGAGGTCGGAACTCTGATTCCTTCTCACTTGAGTGAGGCATGATATTCAAGCATAGCTCTTTTGATTCTCTTTGGGAGACCCGAATAGCATTCTCATCCTGCTTTCCTAGGGCCCAGGTCTCTGAGACATATGTTAATGCGGGAGAACGGTGGAGTCAAAGAGATGTGCCTGGTGCCGGAGGTTCTTTGTCCTTTTTAGCTATTTCTTGATGCTTTTGAAGGCATTCCATGCCGGCTCTCTTCCTCCTGGCGCAGCTCAGGTTTTAGGTCGTTCATCATGTTGACTTCTCGACCCAGGTACACATAACTGCTGCATTCCGAGATGTTTGTTCCATTGAGAGTGAATGGGGCCTCTGGAACTAGTTCATTTTTCATGAACATAGTTTTGTTGAGATTCAGCTGTAGACCTATCTTTCCACATTCTTGGTCAAAATCAGCCAGCATTTGTGCCGCTTGGCTAATGTTTGGTTTATTAGAACAATGTCATCAGCGAAGCGGAGGTGGTGTAGGCGAGCCATCTATCTTCACTCCCATTCCTTCCCCATTCTAATTGTCTGCGATGTTCTCTAGGGTGGTGCTGAAGAGTTGGTGAAATGGTATCACCCTGCGAAACCCCTCTTTTGACATCAATGATCACTTCCTTGTAGAATGGTGAGATCCTGGTGGTGAATCCGTAATACAGCTCACGAGGATCTTGATGTATTGGGTTTGAACACCCTGTTTGGCTAGGGCTTGGATGACCGCTTCAGTCTCCACAGAATCAAAGGCTTTCTTTAAATCAATGAACGTGAGACAGTGGCATCTTGAACTCCCCACAAACTTCAATGAGCTTGTTACCATGTGATTGGTTGTGCTTGAATCCTTTTCAGAAGCCAGCTTGCTCGCATGGTTGTCCTTCATCTAGTGTTCTGCCAATCCTGTTCAGGATGACTCGAGTGAACAGCTTGTAGATGACGGACAACAGGCAGATGGGGCGATAGTTGCCAATGTCGTGAATGTCTCCCTTCGAACAGTAGAACTGTCCTGCTGGTTTTCCATTGGGAGGCACCTTGCATTCAGACAGGTAGGGTGTGAAGAGCCAGCGAGTGTATTGATGAGTACTGAAGGCAGATTCTTCAGGTGTTCGGGTCTGACTTTGTCTAGGCCTGGTGCTGTTCCCTTCTTTTACCGATGAAATGGCATGTTGGATTTCAGAAGGAAGAACGTTGGGAACGACATATCCATCCTGTGGAATTTGGTATGTGGGCAGGTGGACGTGGCTATCAAAGAGATCTGAGTAGAAGTCATGGATAATCTTCTCCATTGCCTTTCTGGAAGATGTGATAGATCCATCAGGTTGTCGGAGGGCAGTCATCTTGGTCTTATAGTTGGCGAAGGACAGGCGGGCGGTGAAATGCTTTTCCGGCTTCTGCTGCATCTTCCAGTATTTCTGCTCTTCTCTCTTTGAGGTCTTCCTTTATCGCTTCTCTGCACTGCTTTGCAAGCTTGGACATTAGCATTTGGTCGCCTGAGGCTCGCGCCTTGCCACGTTGGCGAATGAGCTCGAGAGTTTTTGAAGACAGGCGTCCTTTTTGTGGCTTCCTCTCTCTCGGCATTCTTCGCACAATCATGGAGGTGCTGAACCAGTCGGTTGTATTCTTCATCGGTGTCCAATGATGGTATCTTCCCATGTTGCCGCAATGGTGCCAAAGAGTTCCCAGTTGGTGGTCATTCTGGGAGTTCTCTTCTTAAACTTTGCAGCCTTTCTCCCCGTTGCGTGAAGTAGAATTTTGCACTAAGGAGTAGCGGGTGGTCCAATCCTGTTTGGAATTTGGGACAACAGCGACATTGGTCAGGCAAAACCTTCAATTGAAGATGATGTGGTCAATTTCATTGTGGAACTGTCCACCAAGGAGATTCCCAGGTCCAACGTTTCGATTCAGCCTTCTGGAACTGTGAGTTCCCATGAATGGTCTTGGTGGACATGATGAACTCAGATTGTCTCTCACCCTGTTTGTATCTTCTAGGCCATGGGTCCCCGCGTGGAGTGCTTCAGCAGATCTTCTCGGTCCTATCTTGGCATTAAAATCACCGACTATGATCTTGTAGAGGTGTGATCTTTTTCTAGAACTCCTCAGTTCATGTGGAATATCTCTCAATTTCTTCTTCCTTGTATGCGGATGTTTCTTCCCTGAGGAAGCCCCGACAGCAGTGCAGTGATCAGGCCTCATGGCGGCCAAGGAAGTCAGCAGGCAAGGGTTGGGGCAGGGTGTCGAAATCTGCCACGCACTACAGGTTGAGTGGAGGTGAAACGCGACTCTGTGATGGAAAATAAGGGCTGGTGAGCCACTGGCAAGTCTAT
>JAJIBD010000682.1:582500-604259 GCA_021461705.1 Cryptotis parvus | reverse complement strand
TTGACTGCAGTGCTTGCGGGGCTGCATACTTTAGTGGTGGAGTTTTCTCCCACATCCTGGTTTATTGCTCACCTGGGACCACTGTAGTTTTCTATACATGAGCTGCCCAGGGCTTGTACTCCCTGGCTCACACATCTTTAACTGCATTAACCCTGCTCCCACTGGATACACACATTTTCAGTTGCAGTTCTATACACACCTGACTGTGATGCTCTGGAGACCACACACTCTGTGGTAATGCTCATTTAGATCAGCATTTTTAAAAAATCTTGTTCTGACTGTGGCTCCCTTTAGACCTCACTTTCTTCCTGTAGCCCTCTGTCCTATAGGTTGCACCCCGTGACCCCCCAACGGTGTTGTGTGTGTTGAGAAATGCTGATCTCGACAGCACAGTTCGTGGGACTGCATGTGGTGCATGTGGGCGGCACCAGGAATCAAACTCATGACCTCACACTTGCAAGGCAGATGCTTTTGCCGCTGACCCCCATTTTAGCTCTCTAAAAGACTAAGAATGCTCAAACTCAAAATTTCTGGCTCAAAATATTAGAATCATAAATGTATCTACTTCCCCTTCTGCTCAAATCATTTTTCAATTTCTCTTTTGATTTCCTATGAAAATCTATTATTTACTTTCTAAACATTTGTGGCATTTTCTACAGATAATCTCATTATTTGTTTTTAATATAATATAATTTGGGCAGATAACACTTCATCTGCTTGAATTCTATTAATAATTGTTTATGGTCCATCTTTGAATACATATCCCTTTTTGTCTGGAATAGAATGTGCATTTTTCCTGCTGTTATTAGGAATGCCCTATAAATATCAATTCAACCAACTTGGTATTTGTGTTGCTTAAATCTTTTACAGTGTTAGTGATTTTTCTATTGGGTCTATGAATTCTCAAGAGGTAGTATTTAGATTGCTGAGTATAACTGTGAGCTTATTCTTGTCTCGAGTTCTACTAGTTTTGCTTTCAGACATTTTGAACCTTTGCTTATTAGTCTGCATAAACATTTATAATTATGTCGTCTTGTTAAATTGATCCCTTTGTGATTATATAATGATCTTATTTATTTCTAGTAATATTTTTCTCTGGTATTAGTTTAATATCAGTTTATAATAATGTAACTATTACTGTTTTATTTTTATTTGCATCAATATGGTATATCTTTTAAAATTATATTAACTTACCTGAGTCATTATATTAAAAGTAGAGTCTTCTGTAAGTAGCATATACTTGTATCTTATTTTAAAAATGTAACCTGGAAATTAGTGTTTTCTTTTAAAAAATCATATTTACTTGGGGAGAGGGAAGGGTTCCTGGCTATGCTTATAGCTCGCTCCTGACAGTGCTCAGGGGACCATGTGCAGTACAATGACTGAACCAGGGTTGGCTGTATACAAAGCAAGTACTTTACCCTGTGTACTATCCCTCTGACCTCCAAATTCGAGTTTTAAAAGTTACTTTATTTATTGATTAATTTTTGGTTTTGGGGCACACCTGAAGTGCTCAGGGACTGCTCCTGTCTCTGGGCTCACTTTTGGCAGTACTTGGGGGTGCTATACCCTATGCTTGGAGACCTAACTGGAGTTGGCCATATGCAAGGTCAACACCTCAACACCTGAACTATCTCTCTAGCTCCAGGAAATCTTTGTTGTTTCAAGCATAGTTAGAGCATTTACATTTAATATGATTATTTCCATAAGTAAGTTTATGTACATCATTTTGCAATTTTGTATTTATCTGTTCACTTTCCCTCATTTTCTTCCATTATTGAGTTAATTAAAATTTTTATATTTTTTGGGAGGAGTGTTAGGCCACACCCAGCAGTACTCTGGGACTACTCCTACACTCCTAGTTCTATGCTCAGGAATCGTGTCTGGTGGTTCTCAAGGGGATGCCTGCCATGCCAGGGACTCGAACCTGGGCCAGAGGCAATCACCTTATCCACTCTACTATCCTTTTAGCCCTAATTGAATCTTTATTATTCCATTTTATCCTTTGTTGCCTCATTAATTAAAATTATATATTTTAGTAGTCATTTAATGTTTATGCTATATGCTTTTAACTAATTAGAGTTTATCTTTAAGTGACACATAACTTCAGGAATAGCATTACTAATAGCAAATAGAATAATGGCTCCTTCACCATCAGCATCCCAAAGATGCCTACTTAGTAATCTCTGGAACTTGTGAATATGCTACCTTACATGGCAAAGGAACTTTCCCCACGTATTAAGAACCTTGAGTTGGGGAAGGTTATTTTGAATAGTTCAGATAGAACCAATAAGGGTCTTTATAAGAGGGAAGCAAAAAGAGCAAAAGGCTCGAGAGTTGAAACAGGTTGAAACAATGCAGTGGAGAAAGGGTCACAAGCCAAAACTTACAGATGACCTCTAGAAGCCAGAAAAGGCAACTACTCAGATCCTACTTGGAAAACACTTTTCCCAGCACATTACATTTTAGCCTAATGAAACTGATTCTTATTTCTCTAGTTTCTTTTTTCTTTTCTTCTTCTTTTTGCCACACCCGGCAGTCCTCAGAAGTTATTCCTGGCTCTGCACTCAGCTATCACCCCTGGCAGTGCTTGGGGGACCAAACGGTATGTTGAGGATCAACCCCAGGTCAGCTGCATGCAAAGCAAGCACCCAACCTGCTGTACTTTCACTCTGCCCCCTGATTTTGATTTCAGACCTGTGGTACTACATGATAATACAATTGTGTTGTTTTAAGACTTCTATTTTGTGGTGATTTGCTATAGCAGTAATCGGAAAATTAGATAAACTTTAAAGTGTCCTTGGTTCCCCCATATTGGCCTTTATTAGTCATCACACATTTTATTTATGCATAGGTTATAGACCAAAGATTATAAACCTGAAAATTGTCAGTATTAAAAAAAATGTCAGTATTTGCATAGGTTGAGACCTCATATTCCTTTACTTTCAAAAATTCTGTTTTAATTGTCGTGGGTGCCATACCAGTGGTATTTGGAGACCCCCCAGAGCTATGCTCAGCAGGGATGAGGATGTCGTGCCAGATATGAGACACGGGGTCTTGAACACACATGGCATGTGCTCTGCCACCGCAGCCACATCCCTCACCCTGGCTCTATTTGGCTGAGAATCCCAAATGGCTTTCCTGAGACTGAAGGTGGGCTTTTCAGTGCCTCTCGGCCAACCTAATGTGTATCTGCTGTGCTATTCCTTCGGGTGCTCTGTGTTTAGACCAGCCATCTCTGCCTAATGGTTGCCTTGAACGTTTCTCATTTCTCGTGATTTGGGCCTGCTGATGATTCATTCTTTCACTTTTTTGTGTCAGAATATTGTCAGCATTTGAAAGACTTTTTTTTTCTAATGTAGAATCTAGATTGGCAAGTTTTTTCTTTTGCTTTTAACTATTGCAATGATATTAAATCACTTTTTGTTGTTGTTGATGTTTGCATTGTTTACAATAAACAGTTCTTTTTTTCTCTATGCATAAAAGGTATCTCCTTTCTCTGCCTAGCCATTTCATTTATTTTTCTTGGGTGGGTGGGAGTGGGGTTTTGGCCATATCTGGCAGTAGTCTTGGCTCTTTGCTCAGGGATCACTCTCTGTATTTTCAAATATACTAATATTTCCTCTGAAATATCTAACGATCTTGATCCTTCCCAGTTTTATATTATGCACATTGTAGTTTTCATTTCTGGAAGTTAACTTTTAGACTTTTAAAAAATCTTATGCTTTGACATAAATATATATATGTGTGTGTGTATATATATATATATATATATATATATATATATATATATATATATATATATATATATATATATATATATATGTTACTGGGGCCCGCTCGAGCAAATCGATGATGAACGGAAGACAGTGATATATATTATAATACCAATATCCAAGGTCAGGTGAAACTTGGATCAGGAGGTCTTGTCAAAGGTGGAAATTACCACAAACATGTGGGAGTCAGAGGTTAGGTAAGACAGAGAAGAAACAGTGTGGTAATAATTGTCGAAATAATTGTTCTACCAACCTAGAACTGAGCATTAAATACAAGCAAAAAATTCACATAATAACCTCTAAGTATATGTATTACAATCCACAATGTGTAAGAGAAGGAAGAGAGAGAGACAGAGACAGAGATACAGAGATAGAGAGAGAGAAGAGAGAGAAAAGAGATAACCTACCATAGAGGCAGGCTAGGGGAGGGGGAGGGAATCGGGGACATTGGTGGTGGGAAATGGGCACTGGTGAAGGGGTGGGTGCTGGAACACTGTACGACCGCAACCCAAACATGAACATCTTTGTAATTGTATATCTCACGGTGGTATAATAAAATATTTTAAAAAATCTTATGCTTGGGGCTGGAGTGATAGAACAGTGGGTAGGGCATTTGCCTTGCACACGGGCCGACCTGGGTTCAATCCCTGGCATCCCATATCATCCCTCGAGCACTGCCAGGAATAATTCCTGAGCAAAGAGCCAGGAGTAATCCCTGAGCATTGCCGGGTGTGACAAAAAAGAAAATAAAATCTTATGCTTTTACTAAGGTTATAAATATATAGAAAAATTTTATGCTTTCATTTAGGTTTTGTATATAGAACAAGTAATACTGTTTAATGTTCTTACTAATTGTAAGATCAGTGTCATTTCTGGGTTAGCCTTAACAGATTGGCCCCCACCCTCCTTATTGGTCATATTTTCCAACTTCTCTATATGTAATTTCTTCTTGTTTCTTGGCTGCACCTGGCAGTGCTCAGGGAACCAGATGGGGGGGCAGGCCAGGGATCAAACCTGGATAAACCACTTGCAAGGTAAATACCTTACCTGCTGTACTTCTCCAGCCCCATCAGATAATTTTAGATAAGATGCCAGACAATGTGATCTTATTATTTTTTAAATTATATTTTATTATACCACTGTGAGATATGACAATGTGAATTTAACTTGCTGAGTGCCTCTTTTTTTCAATTAAACATTATTTTGTGAAAAAATTTAAAACATATTTTATTAAATATTAAGGAACCAAGATTTACATAGTTCTTCAGAGTTGAGTTTCCACCACCATTACCAACTTCCCTCTACCAATATCTCTATGTTTCCCTCAGTTACCCTCCTGCCTGCCTTTCTAACAGGCACATTTTTAAGTTTGTTTGTTGTAGTTTGGGTTTCATGCTTTTAGTGCTGTTAACTTTGTAATCTCCCCTTCTGTTCGCCCGTCCATCTGTCCGTCCATCCATCCATCCCTCACTTCTTCACTCGTGCTCAAAGACCCTGATTTCTCCCTATCCTTGTTACCTCTCATCCATCTCTTCTTATCCCCTGGCATCCCCTTTTCTTTCCTTTCTCTTTCTCTCTCTCATGTGTTTTGGGTCACACTCAGCTGTGGTTCTGGCTCTGCACTCAGAGTTCACTCATAGAAGGCTCGGGAGACCATCTGGGGTGCCTGGGATTGAACCTGGGTCAGCCACACGTAAGGCAAATGCCCTCCCCGCTGTACTATCTCTCCAGTCCCTCCTCACTTCTATGATTAATGGGTACCTCTTTTTTTGTTTGATTTTTTGGGCCACACCCAGCAGTGCTCAGGGCTTTCTCCTGACTCTTTACATAGGGGAATCACCCCTGGCAGGGCTTGGGGGCGCTATATGAAATGCCAGGGCTTGAACCCAGGTTGGCCACATAAATGGCAAGTGCCCTACCTACTGTACTATCACTCTGGTCCCTGGTGCCTCATTAAAAAATTCTTCTAAAGATTTTGGCACTTTGAGAACATGATCAAGTTCCTTGAAACCATTTCATCCTGTCTTAGCCTACTTCTAAGATTTGTTAGATGAGTTTGGAGCAGTGAATAGTGGGCTAATTATTCCCCCTGAGTGAAGCTAGTCTGTTCCCTACACTGTCCTCAGCCCCCCCACAAATCACAGGGCTTTTCCATCTCACTGATGGAGCACACCTGTGCCCACTAGGCACAGTGCCCTTTGTTCTTATCGGGTGGGTTTTCCTCAGCACTGAGCAGTTTCCTCACAAGCATGCACTGATTGGCATTGAGCTGAATTCTCGTAGGACACGTCTGGGGACCTCTTCAGTGCTCCTCTGTGCTGTTCTCTTCTGCTTGCTATTCTGTTCCTTGAGTTTCAGTCACCTCGGTCTCCCCAGACTTTCAGCTCTTTCTCTTCAACACAGACTCAGGGAGTGTGCGGGTTACTGCTATGTTTCTCCGCCCGTGGCTGTAGTCTGGAAACTCCTGAGGTAGTCAGCTGGGCTCACTTTGTTTGGTACCACTGTTTTAGAGCGGACTTTCTCTTTTTTTTGTGATGTCCAAAGTCATGAAAACTTTATATATATATTTGTTTCTCTTTGGTAGGAGGGTAAATCTGGTCCTTGACACTTCCACTCTTAAGCAGAAACAGATGTTTTCTTTTTTTAAAATTTTCATTTTACTTTATAATTGAATACTATACTTGCACGATTCTAAATCAGATCTGTAAAGCATGGCATATTCAGAGAAAGCCTACTTTTATTTCTGTCTTTAGCCTATTCCTTTGTTCTTTCTATAAGTAATTAAAAAAGTTTTTGGTATTGCTTTACAACAAAAGAACCTATATATAACACATGGTACATATATTTATATATGTATATATGTCCATTATATTTTAGACAAATGATATTCTATTTTTTCCAAGTATTTTATTATACCACTGTGAGATATACAATTACAAAGATATACAATTAAAAAGTTCATATTTGGGTTTTTGTCATACAGTGTTCCAGCACCCATCCCTCCACCAGTGCCCATCTCCCACCACCAACGTCCCCAGTTCCCTCCCCCATCTCCAAGCCCGCCTCCATGGCAGGTTCTTTATTTCTTTCCCTTTCTCTCTCTTTCTCTTTTCCTTCCCTTCCAGACTATGGATTACAGAACATACATTAAAGGGTTGTCATGTGTATCCTTTTGCCTCTATTTAATGCTCAGTTCTAGGTTGGTATTAGTACTTTCGACAATTGTTAGCACAATGTTCCAACAAATGATAATCTATTATACGTATTATTCACCTTGCTATTGTTTACCTGGCTACTATTGTTTGTTCAATCAGGTTCACTTAGCTGGATATCAAATCAAATACTTTTTTTTCTAGTATTAAATATGTTATAATAAGTTCAGTTTTTTGTATTTATTGCATGTGAACCTGTGATGGAGATTCCTGGAAATGGACTTTTTTGACTGAAAGGCAAACACATATGATATTTTGCTAGAAATGCTGAGTTCCCCTCCATAGGGTTGTACCATTCTCACCAGCAGTGACATGAGACTGACAGACATGTTCCAGTAACAGTATTTCCACAGTTGTAGACTGTATCCTAAAAGGTAAGGACTAAAGGTTTGACACAGAGGCCTGAGGAAGGGGCTTTTGTCAGTTATTTCTGAGAGATATCTGTCTCTATCTATCTATCTATCTATCTATCTATCTATCTATCTATCTATCTATCTATCTATCTATCTATCTATCTATCTATCTATCTATCTATCTATCTATCTATCTATCTATCTATCTATCTCTCTCCCTTCATAATCTCTATCTATCTATCTATCTATCTATCTATCTATCTATCTATCTATCTATCTATCTATCTATCTATCTATCTATCTTATCTATCTATCTATCTATCTATCTATCTATCTATCTATCTATCATCTATATTATATTATTATTATCATCTCTATCATCTATCTATCTATCTATCTATATCATTATCATCTATCTATTATCATCTATCTATCTATCTATCTATCTATCTATCTATCTATCTATCTATCTATCTATCTATCTTATCTATCTATCTATCTATCTATCTATCTATCTATCTATCTATCATCTCTCTCTATCTATCTATATTGCATTTTAGGTCACACACAGCAATAATCAGGGGTTACTTCTGGCTCCACACTCAGGAAATACCCCTGGTGGTGCTTGGGGACTATATGTGATGCTGGGGATTAAACCCAGGTTGGTTTTGTACAAAGCAAACACCCTACCCACTGTACTATCACTCTGGCCCCTGGTTATCATTATCTTTAATTCTGGTAGTTACACCCTGCAGTACTTGGGGGCCATCAGGGTCACACCTAGTGGTGTTGGATAGAAGTGGGGAGCAAGCAGCACTGGGGATTGAACTCAGGGCCTAAGACATCGAGGTCAATGAGGTTTTCCACTTGTACCATATAGCTCCAGAGGTAGAGGATGCCTACGATTCTTATATCAGTTAAGAATCAGAAGTCTGATTCTTACAGTGGGTAGAGTGTTTGCCTTGCACATAGCCCGCTTGCATTGATCCCTGGTACTCCATATGGTCCATTAGAAAGAAGTGGGAATTTTTCCAGATATAGCTGTCTAATATTTTGGCCAAATAGGATTGCACTGGAGCCCAGGCATCTGCCCCTTTCAATAAATGGTCATGGTGCTCTAATGCCCAGTCCCAGTGAAGAATGCCTGGTTCATGTCATAATCTGTTTATAAACATGGAGGTTGTTAATAACCCAGTGTGGAGCCGCATGGTGGGAGTGAACTGCAGAGGCGCCTCCTGCTCCGGCCTTTTCATGGAGGCAACAGGGTGGGTAGGGGCTGGAAAATGAATGGAAGCGCTGGTGGGAGCCGTCTATTCTCTTACCCCATTTCTTTCTTTCTTTTCTTTTTTTTTTTTTCTTGCTTTTTGGGTCACACCCGGCAATGCTCAGGGGTTATTCCTGGCTCTGCACTCAGGAATTACTTCTGGCGGTTCTCGGGGGACCATATGGGATGCTGGGGATCGGGCCCGCATCGGCCGGCCCTGCGTGCCAGGCAAACGCCCTACCTACTGGGCTATCGCTGCGGCCCTTCTTGCCCCATTTCTAAGCAGCTATTAGACACCCTTTTTCATTTTATATATTTTATTTTAGCCACCGTGATTCACAATTTTACAGTCCCTCAATAGTAAGGTTTTGTGAATACAGCATTGCAACACCACACCTGCCACCAAAGTGTTCACTTCCCATGATCTCAGGGACTGCCTCCCCTCCCACACCCTTTGCCCTCCACTCACCGTCCCCAACACCTTCTCTTTCCTCTGATGCCTTCATTGGGCTCTTCCCTGAACTCAAGTGGGTGGATTGAACGGACAGTTGGAATGCAGGTGGCTCCTGACCACTCTTGGGACAGCAGGTGGATGCTTGGCCAAAGTCCCAGGAAGGTAGATTTGAGTCCAAGGATGGGAGAGATGCTGCCGCTCAGATGAACCAGCTGCCAAGGGAAGCCTGCCCTGTGAGGTTCTGAGTTTCTCCCTTCAGGGAGACTGCCCTCCCCACACCCCCGCCCCCTCTTCTCCAGGGACTCTGCTGGGGTTGAGGGAGGTAAAACCACTTGGTGTCTGTTCTTTTTAACCCTGATCCCAGGCTCAGATCACACCTCACTTTACTTTCTCTATCTTATTCATCTCTTAAATTCTTTTATTGGGGATGGGGTGTGGGCCATACCTAGCAGCGCCCAGGGGTCACTTCTGGTATGGCTTAGGGCACCATATGTGGTACTGGGGATTGAACCCAGGTTGGACATGAACAAGGTAAATGCACTACCCACTGAACTATCTCTCTGGCCCCTCTTCTGAGTTCTTAATAGCCCATGCCATGCTATCTGTGATGGCTGCTTATGACACGCCTGCTCCACTTACTGAACTTGGGCCATTTTAGCTGCAGGTGATTTATCTGGACTGACCAGATGAGCATTAGAGTCCTACTGAAACTCCATGGTGCCCATTCTCCTTCCTATGAGCAGGTGTAGAGGTGTGTGTTCATCATGCTGTGTGGTGTGGTGGTGTGTGTGTATGTGTGCACGCATGCCCCCCGGCGTGCGTATGCACGTACATGTGCATTGTCATTGGAACTGCGGCTCAGAATAAGAAGAGGCAGCCCTGTGGGAGGGTCCTTGGTTCCCGGAGTCACTCTTGCCTCCCGCCTCCCTCTCCCACTCTCCATAGTTCCTCTTGCTCACTCTTTGAGCCTCATTTCTGTGGCTGCAGCTGTGACTTGCTCCTGCTCCCCCTCCTCCTCCCCCCCTCTTCCCCCTCCTCCCTCCCCCATGCACATGAGCTTTAAGTTATGTGCCTTCTGTTCTAATGAGATAAACAACATAACTCTCTGGGGGCTCCGCTCGTCCCTCTATAAGTGGAGCTCCAGAGGCTGAATATGCTGGCCCTATAAAGGCACCAGGTATCGGCCTAGGGAGTGTTGTAAGGCCACGAGGCTCCCGTCTCGAGAGAGAGAGATGTTGGGGCCAAGTGCTTGGTGACACCAGGTGGACAATGAGAGTGGACTTTAAAGGAGGCCTGAGTCCATTTTCTGGGTTAGAGGAGCAGGAAAGCAGCAAGGATATGTGGGCGGGGGTGGTTTGGCTGTACCTTGTGGGGACAGAGTCCAGACTTACCTAAGTTAGCTAATGCATGAGAATTCATCACTGACACTCCAAAAAGGCCTCAAGGTTTGAAAGAGCTATGTTTCAGGTGAAAGTGACTCCCAGGGAAGTCCTGGTGAGGTGGGGTTCTACTACCTTATCCTACAGGGTGGGAAATGGGTTTGGAAACACGTGACATTTCCCAGGTGGTAGGGGATGGGGACTAGGCCCCTGGGCTCTTCCTCTAGACTGTGCAGCTTCTCCAAATCATAAGAGAAAGTTAAAGAATGACATGAGAGTCAGCTCCTCTTCTGGACATTCAGACTTCCTCAGTGGACTCTTGGAGGACACCAGGCAGTAGCTCCAAGCCAAGGAACCCCAGGCTGCCTTGCTGCTGCTGACAGTGACCCTTGCCCAGTAAGGTCAGAGCACGAGGATAACTGTGGACAAGTTTTCTATTTTTAGCTCCTTCTTCTTGATTTTGGTCCACACACAGCAATGCTCAGGGCTTAGCCCTGCCTCTATGCTCAGGGATCATTCCTGCTGGTGCTCCGAGTAAATTATGCGGTTCTGGGGACTGAACCTGGGCTGGGCATGTACAAGGCAAGTGCCTCACCTGCTGTTCTATCTCTTGGGCCCACCAAGTTTGAGTCTTGCCACTCAGATCTTTGGAGAGAACTGGATCAGTACTCACAGGCAATAGATTTTGGTGATATTGGATAGTCCCAAGAGGTACTCAGAGGGCAAGAAGGTGCCAGAAGCACAGGAGGCTGCCATGCTGGGGTGGGTGTGGTGGATGCTGGGCTCAGCTCAGAGTTCACCTTCTGTTATCTCTCTGGGCTGGTTTGGATGTAGGTGTTAGAGTCCCATGGAGTCAGGGAAGCTGGGCCCTTGGTCATCCCCTTCTTGCATTTCCAATTCAGGTTCTGTTGTGGTTGACTTATTTGCTAATTATTTCTTAAACGGCCTGTGCTAAGCATTGGGGACACGGAGGTAGATCTGGTTCCTGCTATCCTACATCTCATACAAACAGTAGAGGAGAAAGTACATGCACCAGGTAATTGATGATACTGCCCTGAAGGAAACCCAGGAAACTTGAGGTCCAGCAGGAAGGGCCATTAAACCAGTTCATAAGAGAACATCTAGGCAATGACTGGATAGAGCTTAGAGATCTGAGGTTTTCAGACATTAGGCCAGTCTGCAAAGATCTTGAAAATTAGTTGTACAAATCCCTCACTGCATCGCCCTTACACTTGGATTGGATGGGTCTGGTATGGATTTGGGACACTGGTGTTATTATAAAGTGATGTTTAGGACCAGAGAGACAGTACGGGGTTAGAGATGCTTTCCTTGCATGCAGCATGAGTTTGGTCCCTGGCTTCATATATGGTCCTCTGAGAAACACCGGCAGTGATTCCTGAGTGCAGAGCCAGGAGTAAGCCCTGAGCATTCCCAAGTGTGGCCCCAAACCATAAACAAAGAAAAACCCAAGAAAAGATAGTAGTTTCAGCCTGGATTAAGGATGCTAATGCAAGATGAGTTAGGATTGTTGGGGGCATAAAGAGTATCAAGTAGTCCTTATACCTGGCCTTCTCTGGGATCCCAAGGAGCACCAAAAGTTGCCCTGAACATTGAGAGGAACTCAGACTCCATCTGCCTGTAAAGAAATTTCAGGATAAGAGATGACTTGGTTTTCAAATGGACCACATCAAACATGGAATTTTTCAGTGATGCCTTTTTTTTAAGGAAAGGCCAATTGGACAGCAAGCAAGCTTGCTTTGGGGGGATTCATCTAGTTTCCTGGAAATCAGTCATGGGTCTGGTCTTCCATATTTTTTGGGAGCTATGAGCATTGTGTCCCAAGTACTTTGCAGAAATATTAAAGTTACCCACCCCCAAAAAGAAACCTACTAAGTATTGGGATGTCTCTTGGACATGACACATCTCTAATTAATAACTCCAGAGATATTTTTCTGACACCTCAAGTACCCATCACCCTTAAGCATCAAAGGGTCAGCACATCCAACTTGTACCATTCTTGCAACCTGTGGGAGCAGCTGAATGACGAAACCTGAAGGCTGGCATGTGAAGAGACTTGGAACAGTTGGGCTCCCTTCATGCTGGAATAGATGCCTCTGCTTTAGTCCCAAACGTTGGAATTGGAGAGGATAAATAAAAATGAAAAATGAATGGAGATATAGCAACAAAATGTTCTAATTTCCTCTGCAAAAGGCATATATGAAGCCAATTTTCCTCTTAACCTTTAGAGGTTCCCTTGAGAGAAAGACGCCTATGAGAGGAGCACAGCAGATGAGAAAAGGGTCATAGAGGTTTTGGTCTAGGTCTAGACATTGACCCACCCAAGTGAAGCTACATCAAACAGTCACCACCAATGAAAATGAAGTTGGGTCACATTCATTCACTCAGTCAATGTTTCTTTTCTTTTTGCAGGGGTGTGGCTTCAGATTACCTGGGCCACCTTGGTAGTGCTTGGGGGGCCCAGGGCTGTACCCAGACATGCTCAGGTGACCATGCAGTGCTGGGGTTTGAACCTGAGTTGGGCCCATGCGGTTACACTCCATAACCACTGACCTATCTCCCATCCCCATTGTGGTGCCAGATATAGTTCTTGTCTGGAGGATTCCAAGGAGAATGAGACCAAGTCCTGGTTTTTACTGGACTTTTACTCTAGCAGGGATGGGTTGGTTGCTTGCCAGTTTACTTGGGGTGAACAAAGAAACCTCTTTTAGGGGTTTCACTGCTTCCCCAGTGTCAAGTCCTCCTTCTCTTCCCTCAGCCTCCACCCCTACCCCTTTTCTCTGTAATTAATGGTGGGCCCAGGTGTCCCCAGACACCTGGCTGTCCCCTTCTGTCACAGGCACCATGAGAGTCTGATCTGATGAGCATGATCCCGCTTCATGGAGTGACTGGGATCCCTGAAGTTGCTGGTGTGGTGCTTTGGTTTCAAAAGGCAGCTCAAAATACAGATCTTCGTTGGCAGGCAGGCAAGCACACAGCCAGAAGCTCAACCCAGAGACTCCCGATGCTGTGCTTATAAGGCCCAGGCAGTGTGCAGGGTGAGGTGGGCACAGTGGCAGGGATCTGGACACCACCTCATCCCACCCACAAGGCGTGGTTCCATGGGAGATGCACAGGGATCCCTTTGGTGTCAGTGAGCTGCTGGCTGCTTAGGGGGTGAAGGAAACCAGGAGGTAGGAGGAGATCGGCCCTTCGTCCCCTTTCTTGTAATGATTTTGTTTTATTGGAAAGTGATCTTCAGTTACAGTTTCACTTGATGCATTTTCTCAAGCTTTTATCAATATTTTCAATAATTTGTTTTGAATGGCAAATTATGGAGGTATAGTGGTTAAAAGAGATACTGCGGGTGTGATGTTATCTCTATTCAGACGTTCCCCATTAGGTGGATGAATTTCTGAGCCTTACCTAACATCTTGGCTTTGGTGTATGTTTTCGGCCACACCCAGAGGTGCTCAGAGGCTACTCCTGGCAGTGCTGGTTGGGGGACTGTGCCATGCTTGGGATCACACACCCGGTCTCTCAGTGTCTCACACACTCACTCAGCTTGTGGAGCTGTCTCTTGGGTAATACTATTTTTGTGAAATGTTTCCCAGCCCAGGCATTTAGAGGGAGAAGAAGTGGTCTTTGCAGATGTCCTTGCAAAGGAACCTGCCATCCAGGCCTGGGAGGCTCCACCCTCCCACCCTTGTCTGGGAAACAGGGAATTGCAGCTGAGTCTAGAAAGGTTCACTATCTCTGCATACTAGGGATGCATAGCTGATTAGGCGGGATAGAGACATGGGTTCATTGAGAGCCCAGGGGAACAGATAGTTCCCTTCACTTGAATTCTGCCTCAGCTCTATATGCAGCCAGTGTGGTAACGGTGGCCTCACCATTCCAGGCTTTTTCCTCACCAGTCTCTGAGGGCCCATGCAGCCCCAGGCTTTAACCTTTCTCCTGTCTGCCCACAGGTCTTGCCCCAGGCCAGCTGTACACCTACCCTGCTCGCTGCTGGCGAAAGAAGAGACGATTGCACCCACCTGAGGACCCAAAGCTGCGGCTGCTGGAAATAAAACCTGGTCAGTTCCCTTAGGAGTTGTGGGGACCCATGGTCAGAGGTGGACTAGGGTTGGCTCTGCTTCATTTCCTTGGTCCAGGGAGCATGAGTGTGTTCAGGGAGTTCGCTATCCTTACTCACGTGTCCATGAGCCCATCCGATCTTCTCTCCTCTCAGTCCCAGGCTGTACTTCCCTATTCTTCTTGTCTCCCTCCTTGTACCCCAGGGAGGCCAATGGTGGAGGTTGTGTCCCCTATGTTCATCTTACCTGGAAAGGGCCAATGCTGCCAACAGAGTCTGCCTGGGACTTGGAAGTGGCAGAATTTGCCTCTTGGTTTGCTTTGTGGCCACCTAGAAGGAAAGGGTTGGTTTTCTTTAGGATCGATCCATTACGGCTCTACTGATGCCTGTGTTCAGACATGTACTGGGTTGGCAGCAAGCCCCGGTGGCTCTGGGTCCTTCACTCTAAGCAACGGCTGCTTTGGGTTGTCTGAGTTGGGGATGCATCTTGGGGGGGTGGGATAAGTGCCTGATTGACATGCTTCCCTCCCGGTGTCACCACCCGCTGTGGATCCTCTCACCCCTGCTTTCTCCACAGACCCTGGAAGCTGCAGATCCCTCAGGCTGGGAGTGTTTTCAGTCACAGTTCTGTGGTTAAGTTGGCTTTGATGGCTGGCTTCAACCCTCTCTGTACTTGTGTAAGAGGCTCTATTAGTGCTAGGAGGGCAACTGTTTCTTCAGTGTGCTTCCACCCAATTCTCCAAGGGATTTGTACAGTTTACACACCCTTACAAGCACTCCAGGCAGTCATAGGCTGTTCCATTCACCCCACCCAGGAAGGCTGGAGGAGCCCCAGGGCACCCAGAGCAATACAATGCAATAGATACATAAAGGAAGCTCCATGTGCCATTGTACATTTTCTAATAGTCACATTGAAAATGAACAGATAAAATTAATTGTAGTGATTGATTCTAGATAACCCTACACATACAAAAAATATTGTTTCAGCATGTAATTGGCAGCAGAATTAGGAATGAGATATTTGACTTCTTTTTTCCTTTTGGGTATCATCTTTGAGTTCCGGCATGCATTTTGCCTTTTAAACTCATCTTGTGATGGGCAAGTCACATGTCAGGTGCTCAGTTGCCCTCTAGTTCTAGTGGTGAGTGTGACTGAGAGCCACATTCGAAGACATCATTAGAAAACTTGTTAAGCATTTTCCTAACAAGAACGTGTTGGAGAAATGAGGCCCTGGTGCAGAATCTGGGGGCCTCATTCCAGATCTGCTGGATTAGTTCCCTGCGTCTTCTCAAATTTCATTGACCGCACTCGCCAAAGTCATATTGAAGCACGAGAAACACTGGTCTAGAGACTCAGTGGCCAGGCCACAGGTCAGGACCACAACCTCCTCATCATTTTCACTTCGTGCAACAAAGACTCATGTTCATAGGAACAATCCATTTTGCAGGCTGAGTCTCCCTCTTCCTTGTTCTAGTCTCACCTTGTCCTAGTCTCTTGGAAGTGACATGGATGATCAACAAGTGGACCCTTGTTTGGGCCTCACCTGGCCCCATTTTATTTTTTCCCTACTCTGCAGGAGATGCAGTAGAGTGATTAGGTACAAGTCATGTGCACTTTGAGGGAGGGAATGGCTCAGGTATGTGCTGCTGGCTGGCTTTGACTGTGTTTTTGGGGTATCGGAACCTCTGGGTAGATTTCCCAGCCCTACGACACTGACACAGTGAGCATGGCTTGCAGATTCCTCCTGAGGATCTAAGGGGCCATGTGTAATGTAGTATTTGTTCTTTCTTACCCTTTTGATAAAAATTAAAACCAATCTGTTTTGACAAAAATTAAAACCAATCTGTTTTGACTTTTAGTAGGTAATATTCGGTACATGTTTGACACTTGAAAGATTAAAAGGAATGTATTGCACAGTGAGAAATAAAACCTTGCTGTCTAGAGGCCATTGATGGTTTCGGTATTTTGAGATTATTTAAGAAATAATTTAAGAAGACAAGGGAACAGAAGGTATCAAATGCCAGCAAACCCTTAGTCCTGGATTATGGAAATGAAAAAGCCAAGGAAGAGGGGGAGAGGATAAGGCTTCCGAGCATTGACCAAGGATGCGGGACATTTCAGTGGCTTAGAGGTGAGGCGAGGCAACTACACACACCAAAATCATAAGAGTCAAAACTATTGTAAACAGGGGGACCTAAACAATAATCTTATATATGTATATAATTAAAAAACTTACTTTGTAAAAAATATATGTGCTAAAGTAAGGAAGAAATGAAAGGTATTTCCAGGGCCTCTTGGACAAGTGTGAAAGTGCCCAAAATGTCTAGAATTGGGTCAAAATACACTGACATCATGAACTCAGTGGATGAAACACAACAACTTAATACTGGTATCTAGAGATGATTTAAAAAATTTTATTTATATTTTATTGTCCACATGGCAGAGCCTGGTAAACTACCCATGTCGTATTTGACATGCCAAATACCAGTAACAATTATAGACCTCATTCCCATGACCTGATGGAATGGTTTGAGGCTCTTTATGTTCCTGGAGCGGGATGATGCCCTTGGGCTATCTCACATGTGACAGGACATATTGAGATGTTACTGGTGCCCGCTTGAGCAAATTGATGATATATGGGAAGACAGCGATACAGTGATATGTGTTATATACATAAAACACATATATATTTATTACAAAGTAACACATATGTATTTATTACAAAGGAGATAGGGTAGGGAGAAGGCGATAAACTTGGGTCATTGGTAGAGGGACTCTGACATGGATAGTGGGTTTGGGAAGGGAACGTTGGATGCCTAAAACTCTGCTAATAACAGCTTTGTAAATCACAGTGCATAATTAAACAGTAACAACAAAAAGTTAAAAGGGATTATGCAGGCACCAGAAATCACATGGATATGACCTTTTCCTCCTCTTTCATTTTAAAAAATTATTTAAATAATTCATTGGTTTATTTAGAATTCTACTGCTTTGACTGTATTCTGAAAATAAAATATGCTTTCCATATCCGAACTTGTTTGTTATGATGTGTGTAGGAGCAAAAACAAAGAATGAAAACGTCCAGGCTTGAGTTGATGGAGTTTTGGTTAGATACATAGAACATTCCAAAAGTGGATAACTAATGTGTCTTTGATTTTGTTTAGATCTGTGTGTATGTGTGTGTGTGTGTGTGTGTGAGAGAGAGAGAGAGAGAGAGAGAGAGAGAGAGAGAGAGAGAGAGAGAGAGGGAATCTGGTTGTGTTGGGGAGTATGAGATGCTGGGAATGGGACCCTGTGTGTGGCACATGCTTGTAGTTATCTCATGAGGTGCCTCCTGGGACCTACAATTTTGTCTTTTAAAAGGTGTAAGTAGACACAATGAGGAAGGTAGCTGAGATATATTGTTTCATGGAAAGAATAAGAGCAGACCAACACACACATTTCTTTGGGCAAACCTTACTGAGACTCAATCATTTTCAAAAAGTTATGTCTATCTTGGGCTGAGACTACTTTCTTTTTGCTATTTTTTGGGGCCACATCTGGCAATGCTCAGCAGTTACTCTTGACTCTTAGCTCAGGAATTCCTCCTGGCAGTGCTCAGGGGACCGTATGGAATGCTGGGGGATAGAACCCGGGTAGGCGCATGCAAGGCAAATGCCCTACCCGCTGTGCTATCGCTCCAGCCCCTTGGACTGAGACTCTAAATTTAGGGAAATTCGAAGACTAAGTTTATATTGAAAGCAAAACCGTGGACACACGGACCTTCCCTTACCCCTGCTCCTACTGCTCAGCCCCTTGATGCCCTTCCTCCCCTGCTGTCCTGAGCTGTACCCAATAGGCTCAACGGCTTTGTCTCTGAGAGCTTCCCTTGGCTCTGTCGTCAGCATCCTCCTCTCTCAGGGGAGATGGCAGTCCTGGAGCACATTGTCTCAAGGCAGAAACTTCCCTTCATATCAGGCCCTTCCACAGACCCTTCCAGGGACAATGAGGAAGCAATTTGTCTTGCCCAAACCCAGCCTGTCCTCTTTGTCTCCTGTGTGGCCCTTCCTGAGTCCAGATGGGCAATGGCCAACAGGGAGGCATGAGGCTGAGAATTGTCTTGGACCCAGGTCTATAGAGTAGTGGGTCTTGGCAGGAAATAGGAAATAGGAAAAAGGTGAAGAGACAGGATGTAGACTCAGAGATCTTGATGGACCTTCCTTAGAGAGAATCTCAGTCAGGGGCCAGTTATACCTCTCTCTAGTTTAGCAGCACAAAGCATAGAGCTGATCCAGGCTGAGTGGACACAGCAGGACAAGGAGCATGTTGTTGGGTGGGGCAGCTGCCAGCCTTTGTTCCTGAGTCCAGGGGCACCGCGAAGGCATGGGGCCGAGCACTGCTCTCCTCACTCTGTCTCTCTTATGCTGGAAGATGCCCACCCACCCCATAGTTCCAGTTGTTGCAGGAGAGAAAGACGCATCTGTGTGGGGTGGAGTGGGGGCTGAGCCGTGGACCATGAGCATGCTCCCCTGCCTCTGGACCTCTGTTTCTCACGCCCAGCTTTACCCCTCCCATCAGTCTTGAATAAACACCACGTAGCCTGCACATCTGAAGAACACACACACATTATTCCTCTCAGCCAGCCAACAATGGACTGTAGTGTTCCCTGCCTCTCACAGGGCTTTTTGGGGGTGCACCCTTCACAATTCAAGCCCCACGGAGGTTCAGGCAGAGGATAGTTCCTGCATGCCTCCCTCCCTGCCCCACTCTGTGTCACAGGGCAGAGTGGGCCTTCCCTGAGTCACTTCTCGAAGAATGGAGCTCTGTCCTGGCAAAGCAGGCGCTGAGCTGGCAGGGAGAGAAAGGTGGTAACACATATCCTGAGCAGGGCAGATGGTGGACGCCAGCTGAATCCAAAGAAACCTTTAATGTCACTCTTTTTTGAATGAAGATCAGAAAAAGGCCAGTAACAAACTTTTGCTTGTGTCCAACTGGATGAGGTGCTCAGTGAGTCCACTTAGATCAATTCAGCGTCTTCTAATCCCAGACCTTTTGTACCCTCTATCTAGGACTGATTTTATTTCTGCTCTAGAGACTGGGGCACGATGGTACTGAATTAGGAAGTTAATTTCCCAGGGGCCATTGGGGCCATTGGGGTGGAAGGCCTGGGCCTGAGGGAGAAATTGTTGGAATTGGCACCATGTTGCTTCGGGACCCTAGACAGCCACTCCTGCTGCATTCTCAGACCAAAGGACCTTCCTGAGTGTACCCACTCTGGAGTGTACCTGAGGGTTTGTGGACTTCTGCTCTGGGACACTTATGTTAGTGGCACAGCTCTTGGCCACCCTTCCTATTCTTAGGGTGACAGGAGGGAATCAGTCAGGATTGGGGTTCTGGTACTTTCTCTTTTTTTTGTTTTTTGTATTTTCTTTTTTCTCTTCTGTTTCTGGCTGCCACTCACTGGCTGGGATGAATGAGCAGGACAATCACCAGCCCACCACGCAGTGTGGAGGGGGCCCTGAGCAGTGGGACGAAAAGAGTCCATGGTTCCTTAAAGCAAGGGGTGTCATCACCAGCCCACACACATGTCCCAGGGACCCTCAGCGGGAGCTCCCTGAGGAGGCGGCTCCTGGGGAAGAGGCCTGAGTCCCGCTGGCTTGGACCGGGGTGTGGAGAGGCGGCCAAGGGTGCCGGCCCTGCCACACGGAGCTGCCAGTGTCCTACAGATGGGAGCAGGCTGTGGCCAACTTCCCCAGCTTTTGAAAACTCTGCATCTTAATTAGTTCCCTACTGCTTTTGTACATGGCCCACATTTTAATAGTCTTCAGGCTTCCCCCACCATTTGCTCTCTGATGTTCAGTGTGATTTCTCTTCTCCTCAAGACAGTCCCCCGACTCCTCCAGCACCCTCCCAGTCCGGGAACAACTTAAAAGGCACGCCGATGTGCCAAGCATGTAGCCTGAGATTGATGAGCCTGTCAGCCGGTTCCCTCTGCCCCCCGCCTCCCCCTCTCCCGGGTGCATCTCAGCAGGGATGAGCCGGGTGGGGGTGAGCGCAATGGGGGAGGCGAAGGAAGGGACCCGAGGAGCCCCCGCCAGGTGTGAGCCAATGGACGACGTGACCTTCTCTTGGCCTGCAGAGGAGTCTGGCTGTGTCCTTCTAAGGGGGAAGGACACCGCCTCCCACCCCCATCTGTCAGGGCTTATCTGCCTGCACGGGGGTTGCCTGAGCTGGGGACGCTGGGAGAATGGATGCCTTCAAGTGCATCAGGGGAAATGACCAGTCATTTATCTCTTTCCTGCAGTGTCAGAGCCCGCAGCCATCCATCCTGGAGGCCCGCAAAGGCAGCCCTTCAGCTGGGGCCCTCAGGGTAGGAGAGCTGGGGGAGAGCATTGCGGGCTACTCCAACGCTCCCACCCCCCCACTGCCCCAGTTCACGCCAGCTCGGTTTACGCCCCTTTGACTGTCCTGGAAGTTCTGAAGGTTGGAGGCCCACCCCCCACCCCGGGGCTGGCTTGGCACTGCTGGCATGCCACAGGGCCCTGCTAGTTTGGCAGGAGAGGAAATGGGTGGCAGCTGGGAGTGGGCTGGGCGATGGGGTTCTACAGCTGTGTTGGCTGCCAGGCCCTGCAGAACCGTGCTGAGGGCACGGGCTGGGAGGCGGAGTACCCGCCCTGTCACCCCATTAGACTCTGTCTCTACTGGAAGGGGAACACTTGCAGGACAAGGCCCACCTCATTCTTCGTTTGTCTAACCCGGAGTGTGGCATGACTTGGCACGTACATAGCACACGCACAGTGATTTATTAAAGGGACGCAGGAGAGAAAGGGGTCCAGCATTTGTCCCAGGTTACAGGACAGGGTGTAGGTCCTATCAGCCCATTTCACAGTGGAGGGAGGGACCAGAGAGTGTCTCCCTCTGATTCCCAGGCTAGCTTGGGGCAACCAGCCCAGCACTGCTGACTTGCCTCTTTCTTGTGCTGGAGGATGTTGAAGTTTTCACGGTGCCCAATAGCTGTACTCTGCTAGAGAAGAGGGCATCAGGAGGCTGGGGCTCTAGTCCAGACCCCTTTACCCGCACTGGCTGTGGGGGGTGGGAGATTCCCGGACCACCTGGTCCTCGAGCGGCTGTGGCTGTGCATCATGCTGCAGTTATGCTCATTTCTAGTGTCCTGAGACTCCTCGGGAGTGTGGAGTGGGAGAATGGTGGGGGGTGGAGGCACCACGACTCGTGGCCCAGCCCGCGATCAGGCTGGGGGCATCCTGGT